>JARQAB010000241.1:0-44766 GCA_036172955.1 Meloidogyne arenaria
ATATTTCTTAAATCTATTAAGATATTTTTGATTCTCTTATTAACTAAGAAGTAACCGAGCTCTAAAAATAATGTTACCGAATATTTCTTAAATCTATTAAGATATTTTTGATTCTCTTATTAACTAAGAAGTAACCGAGATTCTCTTATTAACCGATCTCTAAAAATAATGTTACCGAATATTTCTTAAATCTATTAAGATATTTTTGATTCTCTTATTAACTAAGAAGTAAACGATGTCTAAAATAATGTTACCGAATATTTCTTAAATCTATTAAGATATTTTTGATTCTCTTATTAACTAAGAAGTAACCGAGATTCTCTTATTAACCGATCTCTAAAAATAATGTTACCGAATATTTCTTAAATCTATTAAGATATTTTTGATTCTCTTATTAACTAAGAAGTAACCGAGCTCTAAAAATAATGTTACCGAATATTTCTTAAATCTATTAAGATATTTTTGATTCTCTTATTAACTAAGAAGTAACCGAGATTCTCTTATTAACCGATCTCTAAAATAATGTTACCGAATATTTCTTAAATCTATTAAGATATTTTTGATTCTCTTATTAACTAAGAAGTAACCGAGCTCTAAAAATAATGTTACCGAATATTTCTTAAATCTATTAAGATATTTTTGATTCTCTTATTAACTAAGAAGTAACCGAGATTCTCTTATTAACCGATCTCTAAAAATAATGTTACCGAATATTTCTTAAATCTATTAAGATATTTTGATTCTCTTATTAACTAAGAAGTAACCGATCTCTAAAAATAATGTTACCGAATATTTCTTAAATCTATTAAGATATTTTTGATTCTCTTATTAACTAAGAAGTAACCGAGATTCTCTTATTAACCGATCTCTAAAAATAATGTTACCGAATATTTCTTAAATCTATTAAGATATTTTTGATTCTCTTATTAACTAAGAAGTAACCGATCTCTAAAAATAATGTTACCGAATATTTCTTAAATCTATTAAGATATTTTTGATTCTCTTATTAACTAAGAAGTAACCGAGATTCTCTTATTAACCGATCTCTAAAATAATGTTACCGAATATTTCTTAAATCTATTAAGATATTTTTGATTCTCTTATTAACTAAGAAGTAACCGAGCTCTAAAAATAATGTTACCGAATATTTCTTAAATCTATTAAGATATTTTTGATTCTCTTATTAACTAAGAAGTAACCGAGATTCTCTTATTAACCGATCTCTAAAAATAATGTTACCGAATATTTCTTAAATCTATTAAGATATTTTTGATTCTCTTATTAACTAAGAAGTAACCGAGCTCTAAAAATAATGTTACCGAATATTTCTTAAATCTATTAAGATATTTTTGATTCTCTTATTAACTAAGAAGTAACCGAGATTCTCTTAAAAATCTCTAAAAAATCTTACCGAATATTTCTTAAATCTATTAAGATATTTTTGATTCTCTTATTAACTAAGAAGTAACCGATCTCTAAAAATAATGTTACCGAATATTTCTTAAATCTATTAAGATATTTTTGATTCTCTTATTAACTAAGAAGTAACCGATCTCTAAAAATAATGTTACCGAATATTTCTTAAATCTATTAAGATATTTTTGATTCTCTTATTAACTAAGAAGTAACCGAGATTCTCTTATTAACCGATCTCTAAAAATAATGTTACCGAATATTTCTTAAATCTATTAAGATATTTTTGATTCTCTTATTAACTAAGAAGTAACCGATCTCTAAAAATAATGTTACCGAATATTTCTTAAATCTATTAAGATATTTTTGATTCTCTTATTAACTAAGAAGTAACCGAGATTCTCTTATTAACCGATCTCTAAAAATAATGTTACCGAATATTTCTTAAATCTATTAAGATATTTTTGATTCTCTTATTAACTAAGAAGTAACCGAGCTCTAAAAATAATGTTACCGAATATTTCTTAAATCTATTAAGATATTTTTGATTCTCTTATTAACTAAGAAGTAACCGAGATTCTCTTATTAACCGATCTCTAAAAATAATGTTACCGAATATTTCTTAAATCTATTAAGATATTTTTGATTCTCTTATTAACTAAGAAGTAACCGATCTCTAAAAATAATGTTACCGAATATTTCTTAAATCTATTAAGATATTTTGATTCTCTTATTAACTAAGAAGTAACCGATCTCTAAAAATAATGTTACCGAATATTTCTTAAATCTATTAAGATATTTTTGATTCTCTTATTAACTAAGAAGTAACCGAGATTCTCTTATTAACCGATCTCTAAAAATAATGTTACCGAATATTTCTTAAATCTATTAAGATATTTTTGATTCTCTTATTAACTAAGAAGTAACCGATCTCTAAAAATAATGTTACCGAATATTTCTTAAATCTATTAAGATATTTTTGATTCTCTTATTAACTAAGAAGTAACCGATCTCTAAAAATAATGTTACCGAATATTTCTTAAATCTATTAAGATATTTTTGATTCTCTTATTAACTAAGAAGTAACCGAGATTCTCTTATTAACCGATCTCTAAAAATAATGTTACCGAATATTTCTTAAATCTATTAAGATATTTTTGATTCTCTTATTAACTAAGAAGTAACCGATCTCTAAAAATAATGTTACCGAATATTTCTTAAATCTATTAAGATATTTTTGATTCTCTTATTAACTAAGAAGTAACCGAGATTCTCTTATTAACCGATCTCTAAAAATAATGTTACCGAATATTTCTTAAATCTATTAAGATATTTTTGATTCTCTTATTAACTAAGAAGTAACCGAGCTCTAAAAATAATGTTACCGAATATTTCTTAAATCTATTAAGATATTTTTGATTCTCTTATTAACTAAGAAGTAACCGAGATTCTCTTATTAACCGATCTCTAAAAATAATGTTACCGAATATTTCTTAAATCTATTAAGATATTTTTGATTCTCTTATTAACTAAGAAGTAACCGAGCTCTAAAAATAATGTTACCGAATATTTCTTAAATCTATTAAGATATTTTTGATTCTCTTATTAACTAAGAAGTAACCGAGATTCTCTTATTAACCGATCTCTAAAAATAATGTTACCGAATATTTCTTAAATCTATTAAGATATTTTTGATTCTCTTATTAACTAAGAAGTAACCGATCTCTAAAAATAATGTTACCGAATATTTCTTAAATCTATTAAGATATTTTTGATTCTCTTATTAACTAAGAAGTAACCGAGATTCTCTTATTAACCGATCTCTAAAAATAATGTTACCGAATATTTCTTAAATCTATTAAGATATTTTTGATTCTCTTATTAACTAAGAAGTAACCGAGCTCTAAAAATAATGTTACCGAATATTTCTTAAATCTATTAAGATATTTTTGATTCTCTTATTAACTAAGAAGTAACCGAGATTCTCTTATTAACCGATCTCTAAAAATAATGTTACCGAATATTTCTTAAATCTATTAAGATATTTTTGATTCTCTTATTAACTAAGAAGTAACCGATCTCTAAAAATAATGTTACCGAATATTTCTTAAATCTATTAAGATATTTTTGATTCTCTTATTAACTAAGAAGTAACCGAGATTCTCTTATTAACCGATCTCTAAAAATAATGTTACCGAATATTTCTTAAATCTATTAAGATATTTTTGATTCTCTTATTAACTAAGAAGTAACCGATCTCTAAAAATAATGTTACCGAATATTTCTTAAATCTATTAAGATATTTTTGATTCTCTTATTAACTAAGAAGTAACCGAGATTCTCTTATTAACCGATCTCTAAAAATAATGTTACCGAATATTTCTTAAATCTATTAAGATATTTTTGATTCTCTTATTAACTAAGAAGTAACCGAGCTCTAAAAATAATGTTACCGAATATTTCTTAAATCTATTAAGATATTTTTGATTCTCTTATTAACTAAGAAGTAACCGAGATTCTCTTATTAACCGATCTCTAAAAATAATGTTACCGAATATTTCTTAAATCTATTAAGATATTTTTGATTCTCTTATTAACTAAGAAGTAACCGAGCTCTAAAAATAATGTTACCGAATATTTCTTAAATCTATTAAGATATTTTTGATTCTCTTATTAACTAAGAAGTAACCGAGATTCTCTTATTAACCGATCTCTAAAAATAATGTTACCGAATATTTCTTAAATCTATTAAGATATTTTTGATTCTCTTATTAACTAAGAAGTAACCGATCTCTAAAAATAATGTTACCGAATATTTCTTAAATCTATTAAGATATTTTTGATTCTCTTATTAACTAAGAAGTAACCGATCTCTAAAAATAATGTTACCGAATATTTCTTAAATCTATTAAGATATTTTTGATTCTCTTATTAACTAAGAAGTAACCGAGATTCTCTTATTAACCGATCTCTAAAAATAATGTTACCGAATATTTCTTAAATCTATTAAGATATTTTTGATTCTCTTATTAACTAAGAAGTAACCGATCTCTAAAAATAATGTTACCGAATATTTCTTAAATCTATTAAGATATTTTTGATTCTCTTATTAACTAAGAAGTAACCGAGATTCTCTTATTAACCGATCTCTAAAAATAATGTTACCGAATATTTCTTAAATCTATTAAGATATTTTTGATTCTCTTATTAACTAAGAAGTAACCGAGCTCTAAAAATAATGTTACCGAATATTTCTTAAATCTATTAAGATATTTTTGATTCTCTTATTAACTAAGAAGTAACCGAGATTCTCTTATTAACCGATCTCTAAAAATAATGTTACCGAATATTTCTTAAATCTATTAAGATATTTTTGATTCTCTTATTAACTAAGAAGTAACCGAGCTCTAAAAATAATGTTACCGAATATTTCTTAAATCTATTAAGATATTTTTGATTCTCTTATTAACTAAGAAGTAACCGAGATTCTCTTATTAACCGATCTCTAAAAATAATGTTACCGAATATTTCTTAAATCTATTAAGATATTTTTGATTCTCTTATTAACTAAGAAGTAACCGAGATTCTCTTATTAACCGATCTCTAAAAATAATGTTACCGAATATTTCTTAAATCTATTAAGATATTTTTGATTCTCTTATTAACTAAGAAGTAACCGATCTCTAAAAATAATGTTACCGAATATTTCTTAAATCTATTAAGATATTTTTGATTCTCTTATTAACTAAGAAGTAACCGAGATTCTCTTATTAACCGATCTCTAAAAATAATGTTACCGAATATTTCTTAAATCTATTAAGATATTTTTGATTCTCTTATTAACTAAGAAGTAACCGATCTCTAAAAATAATGTTACCGAATATTTCTTAAATCTATTAAGATATTTTTGATTCTCTTATTAACTAAGAAGTAACCGAGATTCTCTTATTAACCGATCTCTAAAAATAATGTTACCGAATATTTCTTAAATCTATTAAGATATTTTTGATTCTCTTATTAACTAAGAAGTAACCGAGATTCTCTTATTAACCGATCTCTAAAAATAATGTTACCGAATATTTCTTAAATCTATTAAGATATTTTTGATTCTCTTATTAACTAAGAAGTAACCGAGGTCTAAAAATAATGTTACCGAATATTTCTTAAATCTATTAAGATATTTTTGATTCTCTTATTAACTAAGAAGTAACCGAGCTCTAAAAATAATGTTACCGAATATTTCTTAAATCTATTAAGATATTTTTGATTCTCTTATTAACTAAGAAGTAACCGATCTCTAAAAATAATGTTACCGAATATTTCTTAAATCTATTAAGATATTTTTGATTCTCTTATTAACTAAGAAGTAACCGATCTCTAAAAATAATGTTACCGAATATTTCTTAAATCTATTAAGATATTTTTGATTCTCTTATTAACTAAGAAGTAACCGAGATTCTCTTATTAACCGATCTCTAAAAATAATGTTACCGAATATTTCTTAAATCTATTAAGATATTTTTGATTCTCTTATTAACTAAGAAGTAACCGAGATTCTCTTATTAACCGATCTCTAAAAATAATGTTACCGAATATTTCTTAAATCTATTAAGATATTTTTGATTCTCTTATTAACTAAGAAGTAACCGAGATTCTCTTATTAACCGATCTCTAAAAATAATGTTACCGAATATTTCTTAAATCTATTAAGATATTTTTGATTCTCTTATTAACTAAGAAGTAACCGATCTCTAAAAATAATGTTACCGAATATTTCTTAAATCTATTAAGATATTTTTGATTCTCTTATTAACTAAGAAGTAACCGAGATTCTCTTATTAACCGATCTCTAAAAATAATGTTACCGAATTTTCTTAAATCTATTAAGATATTTTTGATTCTCTTATTAACTAAGAAGTAACCGAGGTCTAAAAATAATGTTACCGAATATTTCTTAAATCTATTAAGATATTTTTGATTCTCTTATTAACTAAGAAGTAACCGAGGTCTAAAAATAATGTTACCGAATATTTCTTAAATCTATTAAGATATTTTTGATTCTCTTATTAACTAAGAAGTAACCGAGCTCTAAAAATAATGTTACCGAATATTTCTTAAATCTATTAAGATATTTTTGATTCTCTTATTAACTAAGAAGTAACCGAGGTCTAAAAATAATGTTACCGAATATTTCTTAAATCTATTAAGATATTTTTGATTCTCTTATTAACTAAGAAGTAACCGAGCTCTAAAAATAATGTTACCGAATATTTCTTAAATCTATTAAGATATTTTTGATTCTCTTATTAACTAAGAAGTAACCGAGCTCTAAAAATAATGTTACCGAATATTTCTTAAATCTATTAAGATATTTTTGATTCTCTTATTAACTAAGAAGTAACCGAGGTCTAAAAATAATGTTACCGAATATTTCTTAAATCTATTAAGATATTTTTGATTCTCTTATTAACTAAGAAGTAACCGAGCTCTAAAAATAATGTTACCGAATATTTCTTAAATCTATTAAGATATTTTTGATTCTCTTATTAACTAAGAAGTAACCGAGGTCTAAAAATAATGTTACCGAATATTTCTTAAATCTATTAAGATATTTTTGATTCTCTTATTAACTAAGAAGTAACCGAGGTCTAAAAATAATGTTACCGAATATTTCTTAAATCTATTAAGATATTTTTGATTCTCTTATTAACTAAGAAGTAACCGAGCTCTAAAAATAATGTTACCGAATATTTCTTAAATCTATTAAGATATTTTTGATTCTCTTATTAACTAAGAAGTAACCGAGCTCTAAAAATAATGTTACCGAATATTTCTTAAATCTATTAAGATATTTTTGATTCTCTTATTAACTAAGAAGTAACCGAGGTCTAAAAATAATGTTACCGAATATTTCTTAAATCTATTAAGATATTTTTGATTCTCTTATTAACTAAGAAGTAACCGAGGTCTAAAAATAATGTTACCGAATATTTCTTAAATCTATTAAGATATTTTTGATTCTCTTATTAACTAAGAAGTAACCGAGGTCTAAAAATAATGTTACCGAATATTTCTTAAATCTATTAAGATATTTTTGATTCTCTTATTAACTAAGAAGTAACCGAGCTCTAAAAATAATGTTACCGAATATTTCTTAAATCTATTAAGATATTTTTGATTCTCTTATTAACTAAGAAGTAACCGAGGTCTAAAAATAATGTTACCGAATATTTCTTAAATCTATTAAGATATTTTTGATTCTCTTATTAACTAAGAAGTAACCGAGGTCTAAAAATAATGTTACCGAATATTTCTTAAATCTATTAAGATATTTTTGATTCTCTTATTAACTAAGAAGTAACCGAGATTCTCTTATTAACCGATCTCTAAAAATAATGTTACCGAATATTTCTTAAATCTATTAAGATATTTTTGATTCTCTTATTAACTAAGAAGTAACCGAGGTCTAAAAATAATGTTACCGAATATTTCTTAAATCTATTAAGATATTTTTGATTCTCTTATTAACTAAGATGTAACCGAGGTCTAAAAATAATGTTACCGAATATTTCTTAAATCTATTAAGATATTTTTGATTCTCTTATTAACTAAGAAGTAACCGAGCTCTAAAAATAATGTTACCGAATATTTCTTAAATCTATTAAGATATTTTTGATTCTCTTATTAACTAAGAAGTAACCGAGGTCTAAAAATAATGTTACCGAATATTTCTTAAATCTATTAAGATATTTTTGATTCTCTTATTAACTAAGAAGTAACCGAGCTCTAAAAATAATGTTACCGAATATTTCTTAAATCTATTAAGATATTTTTGATTCTCTTATTAACTAAGAAGTAACCGAGGTCTAAAAATAATGTTACCGAATATTTCTTAAATCTATTAAGATATTTTTGATTCTCTTATTAAATAAGAAGTAACCGATCTCTAAAAATAATGTTACCGAATATTTCTTAAATCTATTAAGATATTTTTGATTCTCTTATTAACTAAGAAGTAACCGAGGTCTAAAAATAATGTTACCGAATATTTCTTAAATCTATTAAGATATTTTTGATTCTCTTATTAACTAAGAAGTAACCGAGCTCTAAAAATAATGTTACCGAATATTTCTTAAATCTATTAAGATATTTTTGATTCTCTTATTAACTAAGAAGTAACCGAGGTCTAAAAATAATGTTACCGAATATTTCTTAAATCTATTAAGATATTTTTGATTCTCTTATTAACTAAGAAGTAACCGAGGTCTAAAAATAATGTTACCGAATATTTCTTAAATCTATTAAGATATTTTTGATTCTCTTATTAACTAAGAAGTAACCGAGATTCTCTTATTAACCGATCTCTAAAAATAATGTTACCGAATATTTCTTAAATCTATTAAGATATTTTTGATTCTCTTATTAACTAAGAAGTAACCGAGGTCTAAAAATAATGTTACCGAATATTTCTTAAATCTATTAAGATATTTTTGATTCTCTTATTAACTAAGAAGTAACCGAGATTCTCTTATTAACCGATCTCTAAAAATAATGTTACCGAATATTTCTTAAATCTATTAAGATATTTTTGATTCTCTTATTAACTAAGAAGTAACTGAGGTCTAAAAATAATGTTACCGAATATTTCTTAAATCTATTAAGATATTTTTGATTCTCTTATTAACTAAGAAGTAACCGAGCTCTAAAAATAATGTTACCGAATATTTCTTAAATCTATTAAGATATTTTTGATTCTCTTATTAACTAAGAAGTAACCGAGGTCTAAAAATAATGTTACCGAATATTTCTTAAATCTATTAAGATATTTTTGATTCTCTTATTAACTAAGAAGTAACCGAGCTCTAAAAATAATGTTACCGAATATTTCTTAAATCTATTAAGATATTTTTGATTCTCTTATTAACTAAGAAGTAACCGAGGTCTAAAAATAATGTTACCGAATATTTCTTAAATCTATTAAGATATTTTTGATTCTCTTATTAAATAAGAAGTAACCGAGATTCTCTTATTAACCGATCTCTAAAAATAATGTTACCGAATATTTCTTAAATCTATTAAGATATTTTTGATTCTCTTATTAACTAAGAAGTAACCGAGGTCTAAAAATAATGTTACCGAATATTTCTTAAATCTATTAAGATATTTTTGATTCTCTTATTAACTAAGAAGTAACCGAGGTCTAAAAATAATGTTACCGAATATTTCTTAAATCTATTAAGATATTTTTGATTCTCTTATTAACTAAGAAGTAACCGAGATTCTCTTATTAACCGATCTAAAAATAATGTTACCGAATATTTCTTAAATCTATTAAGATATTTTTGATTCTCTTATTAACTAAGAAGTAACTGAGGTCTAAAAATAATGTTACCGAATATTTCTTAAATCTATTAAGATATTTTTGATTCTCTTATTAACTAAGAAGTAACCGAGCTCTAAAAATAATGTTACCGAATATTTCTTAAATCTATTAAGATATTTTTGATTCTCTTATTAACTAAGAAGTAACCGAGGTCTAAAAATAATGTTACCGAATATTTCTTAAATCTATTAAGATATTTTTGATTCTCTTATTAACTAAGAAGTAACCGAGCTCTAAAAATAATGTTACCGAATATTTCTTAAATCTATTAAGATATTTTTGATTCTCTTATTAACTAAGAAGTAACCGAGGTCTAAAAATAATGTTACCGAATATTTCTTAAATCTATTAAGATATTTTTGATTCTCTTATTAAATAAGAAGTAACCGATCTCTAAAAATAATGTTACCGAATATTTCTTAAATCTATTAAGATATTTTTGATTCTCTTATTAACTAAGAAGTAACCGAGGTCTAAAAATAATGTTACCGAATATTTCTTAAATCTATTAAGATATTTTTGATTCTCTTATTAACTAAGAAGTAACCGAGCTCTAAAAATAATGTTACCGAATATTTCTTAAATCTATTAAGATATTTTTGATTCTCTTATTAACTAAGAAGTAACCGAGGTCTAAAAATAATGTTACCGAATATTTCTTAAATCTATTAAGATATTTTTGATTCTCTTATTAACTAAGTAGTAACCGAGGTCTAAAAATAATGTTACCGAATATTACTTAAATCTATTAAGATATTTTTGATTCTCTTATTAACTAAGAAGTAACCGAGGTCTAAAAATAATGTTACCGAATATTTCTTAAATCTATTAAGATATTTTTGATTCTCTTATTAACTAAGAAGTAACCGAGGTCTAAAAATAATGTTACCGAATATTTCTTAAATCTATTAAGATATTTTTGATTCTCTTATTAACTAAGAAGTAACCGAGGTCTAAAAATAATGTTACCGAATATTTCTTAAATCTATTAAGATATTTTTGATTCTCTTATTAACTAAGAAGTAACCGAGCTCTAAAAATAATGTTACCGAATATTTCTTAAATCTATTAAGATATTTTTGATTCTCTTATTAACTAAGAAGTAACCGAGGTCTAAAAATAATGTTACCGAATATTTCTTAAATCTATTAAGATATTTTTGATTCTCTTATTAACTAAGAAGTAACCGAGCTCTAAAAATAATGTTACCGAATATTTCTTAAATCTATTAAGATATTTTTGATTCTCTTATTAACTAAGAAGTAACCGAGGTCTAAAAATAATGTTACCGAATATTTCTTAAATCTATTAAGATATTTTTGATTCTCTTATTAACTAAGAAGTAACCGAGGTCTAAAAATAATGTTACCGAATATTTCTTAAATCTATTAAGATATTTTTGATTCTCTTATTAACTAAGAAGTAACCGAGGTCTAAAAATAATGTTACCGAATATTTCTTAAATCTATTAAGATATTTTTGATTCTCTTATTAACTAAGAAGTAACCGAGGTCTAAAAATAATGTTACCGAATATTTCTTAAATCTATTAAGATATTTTTGATTCTCTTATTAACTAAGAAGTAACCGAGGTCTAAAAATAATGTTACCGAATATTTCTTAAATCTATTAAGATATTTTTGATTCTCTTATTAACTAAGAAGTAACCGAGCTCTAAAAATAATGTTACCGAATATTTCTTAAATCTATTAAGATATTTTTGATTCTCTTATTAACTAAGAAGTAACCGAGCTCTAAAAATAATGTTACCGAATATTTCTTAAATCTATTAAGATATTTTTGATTCTCTTATTAACTAAGAAGTAACCGAGGTCTAAAAATAATGTTACCGAATATTTCTTAAATCTATTAAGATATTTTTGATTCTCTTATTAACTAAGAAGTAACCGAGGTCTAAAAATAATGTTACCGAATATTTCTTAAATCTATTAAGATATTTTTGATTCTCTTATTAACTAAGAAGTAACCGAGCTCTAAAAATAATGTTACCGAATATTTCTTAAATCTATTAAGATATTTTTGATTCTCTTATTAACTAAGAAGTAACCGAGGTCTAAAAATAATGTTACCGAATATTTCTTAAATCTATTAAGATATTTTTGATTCTCTTATTAACTAAGAAGTAACCGAGGTCTAAAAATAATGTTACCGAATATTTCTTAAATCTATTAAGATATTTTTGATTCTCTTATTAACTAAGAAGTAACCGAGGTCTAAAAATAATGTTACCGAATATTTCTTAAATCTATTAAGATATTTTTGATTCTCTTATTAACTAAGAAGTAACCGAGGTCTAAAAATAATGTTACCGAATATTTCTTAAATCTATTAAGATATTTTTGATTCTCTTATTAACTAAGAAGTAACCGAGGTCTAAAAATAATGTTACCGAATATTTCTTAAATCTATTAAGATATTTTTGATTCTCTTATTAACTAAGAAGTAACCGAGCTCTAAAAATAATGTTACCGAATATTTCTTAAATCTATTAAGATATTTTTGATTCTCTTATTAACTAAGAAGTAACCGATCTCTAAAAATAATGTTACCGAATATTTCTTAAATCTATTAAGATATTTTTGATTCTCTTATTAACTAAGAAGTAACCGAGGTCTAAAAATAATGTTACCGAATATTTCTTAAATCTATTAAGATATTTTTGATTCTCTTATTAACTAAGAAGTAACCGAGCTCTAAAAATAATGTTACCGAATATTTCTTAAATCTATTAAGATATTTTTGATTCTCTTATTAACTAAGAAGTAACCGAGCTCTAAAAATAATGTTACCGAATATTTCTTAAATCTATTAAGATATTTTTGATTCTCTTATTAACTAAGAAGTAACCGAGGTCTAAAAATAATGTTACCGAATATTTCTTAAATCTATTAAGATATTTTTGATTCTCTTATTAACTAAGAAGTAACCGAGATTCTCTAAAAATAATGTTACCGAATATTTCTTAAATCTATTAAGATATTTTTGATTCTCTTATTAACTAAGAAGTAACCGAGGTCTAAAAATAATGTTACCGAATATTTCTTAAATCTATTAAGATATTTTTGATTCTCTTATTAACTAAGAAGTAACCGAGGTCTAAAAATAATGTTACCGAATATTTCTTAAATCTATTAAGATATTTTTGATTCTCTTATTAACTAAGAAGTAACCGAGGTCTAAAAATAATGTTACCGAATATTTCTTAAATCTATTAAGATATTTTTGATTCTCTTATTAACTAAGAAGTAACCGAGGTCTAAAAATAATGTTACCGAATATTTCTTAAATCTATTAAGATATTTTTGATTCTCTTATTAAATAAGAAGTAACCGATCTCTAAAAATAATGTTACCGAATATTTCTTAAATCTATTAAGATATTTTTGATTCTCTTATTAACTAAGAAGTAACCGAGGTCTAAAAATAATGTTACCGAATATTTCTTAAATCTATTAAGATATTTTTGATTCTCTTATTAACTAAGAAGTAACCGAGCTCTAAAAATAATGTTACCGAATATTTCTTAAATCTATTAAGATATTTTTGATTCTCTTATTAACTAAGAAGTAACCGAGCTCTAAAAATAATGTTACCGAATATTTCTTAAATCTATTAAGATATTTTTGATTCTCTTATTAACTAAGAAGTAACCGAGGTCTAAAAATAATGTTACCGAATATTTCTTAAATCTATTAAGATATTTTTGATTCTCTTATTAACTAAGAAGTAACCGAGATTCTCTTATTACCGATCTCTAAAAATAATGTTACCGAATATTTCTTAAATCTATTAAGATATTTTTGATTCTCTTATTAACTAAGAAGTAACCGAGGTCTAAAAATAATGTTACCGAATATTTCTTAAATCTATTAAGATATTTTTGATTCTCTTATTAACTAAGAAGTAACCGAGGTCTAAAAATAATGTTACCGAATATTTCTTAAATCTATTAAGATATTTTTGATTCTCTTATTAACTAAGAAGTAACCGAGGTCTAAAAATAATGTTACCGAATATTTCTTAAATCTATTAAGATATTTTTGATTCTCTTATTAACTAAGAAGTAACCGAGGTCTAAAATAATGTTACCGAATATTTCTTAAATCTATTAAGATATTTTTGATTCTCTTATTAACTAAGAAGTAACCGAGATTCTCTTATTAACCGATCTCTAAAAATAATGTTACCGAATATTTCTTAAATCTATTAAGATATTTTTGATTCTCTTATTAACTAAGAAGTAACCGAGGTCTAAAAATAATGTTACCGAATATTTCTTAAATCTATTAAGATATTTTTGATTCTCTTATTAACTAAGAAGTAACCGAGATTCTCTAAAAATAATGTTACCGAATATTTCTTAAATCTATTAAGATATTTTTGATTCTCTTATTAACTAAGAAGTAACCGAGGTCTAAAAATAATGTTACCGAATATTTCTTAAATCTATTAAGATATTTTTGATTCTCTTATTAACTAAGAAGTAACCGAGGTCTAAAAATAATGTTACCGAATATTTCTTAAATCTATTAAGATATTTTTGATTCTCTTATTAACTAAGAAGTAACCGAGATTCTCTTATAATCCGATCTCTAAAAATAATGTTACCGAATATTTCTTAAATCTATTAAGATATTTTTGATTCTCTTATTAACTAAGAAGTAACCGAGGTCTAAAAATAATGTTACCGAATATTTCTTAAATCTATTAAGATATTTTTGATTCTCTTATTAACTAAGAAGTAACCGAGGTCTAAAAATAATGTTACCGAATATTTCTTAAATCTATTAAGATATTTTTGATTCTCTTATTAACTAAGAAGTAACCGAGATTCTAACCGATCTAAAAATAATGTTACCGAATATTTCTTAAATCTATTAAGATATTTTTGATTCTCTTATTAACTAAGAAGTAACCGAGGTCTAAAAATAATGTTACCGAATATTTCTTAAATCTATTAAGATATTTTTGATTCTCTTATTAACTAAGAAGTAACCGAGCTCTAAAAATAATGTTACCGAATATTTCTTAAATCTATTAAGATATTTTTGATTCTCTTATTAACTAAGAAGTAACCGAGGTCTAAAAATAATGTTACCGAATATTTCTTAAATCTATTAAGATATTTTTGATTCTCTTATTAACTAAGAAGTAACCGAGGTCTAAAAATAATGTTACCGAATATTTCTTAAATCTATTAAGATATTTTTGATTCTCTTATTAACTAAGAAGTAACCGAGATTCTCTTATTAACCGATCTAAAAATAATGTTACCGAATATTTCTTAAATCTATTAAGATATTTTTGATTCTCTTATTAACTAAGAAGTAACCGAGGTCTAAAAATAATGTTACCGAATATTTCTTAAATCTATTAAGATATTTTTGATTCTCTTATTAACTAAGAAGTAACCGAGCTCTAAAAATAATGTTACCGAATATTTCTTAAATCTATTAAGATATTTTTGATTCTCTTATTAACTAAGAAGTAACCGAGGTCTAAAAATAATGTTACCGAATATTTCTTAAATCTATTAAGATATTTTTGATTCTCTTATTAACTAAGAAGTAACCGAGCTCTAAAAATAATGTTACCGAATATTTCTTAAATCTATTAAGATATTTTTGATTCTCTTATTAACTAAGAAGTAACCGAGGTCTAAAAATAATGTTACCGAATATTTCTTAAATCTATTAAGATATTTTTGATTCTCTTATTAACTAAGAAGTAACCGATCTCTAAAAATAATGTTACCGAATATTTCTTAAATCTATTAAGATATTTTTGATTCTCTTATTAACTAAGAAGTAACCGAGGTCTAAAAATAATGTTACCGAATATTTCTTAAATCTATTAAGATATTTTTGATTCTCTTATTAACTAAGAAGTAACCGAGCTCTAAAAATAATGTTACCGAATATTTCTTAAATCTATTAAGATATTTTTGATTCTCTTATTAACTAAGAAGTAACCGAGGTCTAAAAATAATGTTACCGAATATTTCTTAAATCTATTAAGATATTTTTGATTCTCTTATTAACTAAGAAGTAACCGAGGTCTAAAAATAATGTTACCGAATATTTCTTAAATCTATTAAGATATTTTTGATTCTCTTATTAACTAAGAAGTAACCGAGGTCTAAAAATAATGTTACCGAATATTTCTTAAATCTATTAAGATATTTTTGATTCTCTTATTAACTAAGAAGTAACCGAGGTCTAAAAATAATGTTACCGAATATTTCTTAAATCTATTAAGATATTTTTGATTCTCTTATTAACTAAGAAGTAACCGAGCTCTAAAAATAATGTTACCGAATATTTCTTAAATCTATTAAGATATTTTTGATTCTCTTATTAACTAAGAAGTAACCGAGGTCTAAAAATAATGTTACCGAATATTTCTTAAATCTATTAAGATATTTTTGATTCTCTTATTAACTAAGAAGTAACCGAGCTCTAAAAATAATGTTACCGAATATTTCTTAAATCTATTAAGATATTTTTGATTCTCTTATTAACTAAGAAGTAACCGAGGTCTAAAAATAATGTTACCGAATATTTCTTAAATCTATTAAGATATTTTTGATTCTCTTATTAACTAAGAAGTAACCGAGCTCTAAAAATAATGTTACCGAATATTTCTTAAATCTATTAAGATATTTTTGATTCTCTTATTAACTAAGAAGTAACCGAGGTCTAAAAATAATGTTACCGAATATTTCTTAAATCTATTAAGATATTTTGATTCTCTTATTAACTAAGAAGTAACCGAGGTCTAAAAATAATGTTACCGAATATTTCTTAAATCTATTAAGATATTTTTGATTCTCTTATTAACTAAGAAGTAACCGAGGTCTAAAAATAATGTTACCGAATATTTCTTAAATCTATTAAGATATTTTTGATTCTCTTATTAACTAAGAAGTAACCGAGGTCTAAAAATAATGTTACCGAATATTTCTTAAATCTATTAAGATATTTTTGATTCTCTTATTAACTAAGAAGTAACCGAGATTCTCTTATTAACGATCTCTAAAAATAATGTTACCGAATATTTCTTAAATCTATTAAGATATTTTTGATTCTCTTATTAACTAAGAAGTAACCGAGGTCTAAAAATAATGTTACCGAATATTTCTTAAATCTATTAAGATATTTTTGATTCTCTTATTAACTAAGAAGTAACCGAGATCTCTTATTAACGATCTCTAAAAATAATGTTACCGAATATTTCTTAAATCTATTAAGATATTTTTGATTCTCTTATTAACTAAGAAGTAACCGAGGTCTAAAAATAATGTTACCGAATATTTCTTAAATCTATTAAGATATTTTTGATTCTCTTATTAACTAAGAAGTAACCGAGGTCTAAAAATAATGTTACCGAATATTTCTTAAATCTATTAAGATATTTTTGATTCTCTTATTAACTAAGAAGTAACCGAGATTCTCTTATTAACCGATCTCTAAAAATAATGTTACCGAATATTCTTAAATCTATTAAGATATTTTTGATTCTCTTATTAACTAAGAAGTAACCGAGGTCTAAAAATAATGTTACCGAATATTTCTTAAATCTATTAAGATATTTTTGATTCTCTTATTAACTAAGAAGTAACCGAGGTCTAAAAATAATGTTACCGAATATTTCTTAAATCTATTAAGATATTTTTGATTCTCTTATTAACTAAGAAGTAACCGAGATTCTCTTATTAACCGATCTCTAAAAATAATGTTACCGAATATTTCTTAAATCTATTAAGATATTTTTGATTCTCTTATTAACTAAGAAGTAACTGAGGTCTAAAAATAATGTTACCGAATATTTCTTAAATCTATTAAGATATTTTTGATTCTCTTATTAACTAAGAAGTAACCGAGCTCTAAAAATAATGTTACCGAATATTTCTTAAATCTATTAAGATATTTTTGATTCTCTTATTAACTAAGAAGTAACCGAGGTCTAAAAATAATGTTACCGAATATTTCTTAAATCTATTAAGATATTTTTGATTCTCTTATTAACTAAGAAGTAACCGAGCTCTAAAAATAATGTTACCGAATATTTCTTAAATCTATTAAGATATTTTTGATTCTCTTATTAACTAAGAAGTAACCGAGATTCTCTTATTAACCGATCTCTAAAAATAATGTTACCGAATATTTCTTAAATCTATTAAGATATTTTTGATTCTCTTATTAACTAAGAAGTAACTGAGGTCTAAAAATAATGTTACCGAATATTTCTTAAATCTATTAAGATATTTTTGATTCTCTTATTAACTAAGAAGTAACCGAGCTCTAAAAATAATGTTACCGAATATTTCTTAAATCTATTAAGATATTTTTGATTCTCTTATTAACTAAGAAGTAACCGAGGTCTAAAAATAATGTTACCGAATATTTCTTAAATCTATTAAGATATTTTTGATTCTCTTATTAACTAAGAAGTAACCGAGCTCTAAAAATAATGTTACCGAATATTTCTTAAATCTATTAAGATATTTTTGATTCTCTTATTAACTAAGAAGTAACCGAGGTCTAAAAATAATGTTACCGAATATTTCTTAAATCTATTAAGATATTTTTGATTCTCTTATTAAATAAGAAGTAACCGATCTCTAAAAATAATGTTACCGAATATTTCTTAAATCTATTAAGATATTTTTGATTCTCTTATTAACTAAGAAGTAACCGAGGTCTAAAAATAATGTTACCGAATATTACTTAAATCTATTAAGATATTTTTGATTCTCTTATTAACTAAGAAGTAACCGAGCTCTAAAAATAATGTTACCGAATATTTCTTAAATCTATTAAGATATTTTTGATTCTCTTATTAACTAAGAAGTAACCGAGGTCTAAAAATAATGTTACCGAATATTTCTTAAATCTATTAAGATATTTTTGATTCTCTTATTAACTAAGAAGTAACCGAGGTCTAAAAATAATGTTACCGAATATTTCTTAAATCTATTAAGATATTTTTGATTCTCTTATTAACTAAGAAGTAACCGAGGTCTAAAAATAATGTTACCGAATATTTCTTAAATCTATTAAGATATTTTTGATTCTCTTATTAACTAAGAAGTAACCGAGGTCTAAAAATAATGTTACCGAATATTTCTTAAATCTATTAAGATATTTTTGATTCTCTTATTAACTAAGAAGTAACCGAGCTCTAAAAATAATGTTACCGAATATTTCTTAAATCTATTAAGATATTTTTGATTCTCTTATTAACTAAGAAGTAACCGAGGTCTAAAAATAATGTTACCGAATATTTCTTAAATCTATTAAGATATTTTTGATTCTCTTATTAAATAAGAAGTAACCGATCTCTAAAAATAATGTTACCGAATATTTCTTAAATCTATTAAGATATTTTTGATTCTCTTATTAACTAAGAAGTAACCGAGGTCTAAAAATAATGTTACCGAATATTTCTTAAATCTATTAAGATATTTTTGATTCTCTTATTAACTAAGAAGTAACCGAGCTCTAAAAATAATGTTACCGAATATTTCTTAAATCTATTAAGATATTTTTGATTCTCTTATTAACTAAGAAGTAACCGAGCTCTAAAAATAATGTTACCGAATATTTCTTAAATCTATTAAGATATTTTTGATTCTCTTATTAACTAAGAAGTAACCGAGGTCTAAAAATAATGTTACCGAATATTTCTTAAATCTATTAAGATATTTTTGATTCTCTTATTAACTAAGAAGTAACCCAGATTAGACTATTAAAAGATCTCTAAAAATAATGTTACCGAATATTTCTTAAATCTATTAAGATATTTTTGATTCTCTTATTAACTAAGAAGTAACCGAGGTCTAAAAATAATGTTACCGAATATTTCTTAAATCTATTAAGATATTTTTGATTCTCTTATTAACTAAGAAGTAACCGAGGTCTAAAAATAATGTTACCGAATATTTCTTAAATCTATTAAGATATTTTGTATTCTCTTATTAACTAAGAAGTAACCGAGGTCTAAAAATAATGTTACCGAATATTTCTTAAATCTATTAAGATATTTTTGATTCTCTTATTAACTAAGAAGTAACCGAGGTCTAAAAATAATGTTACCGAATATTTCTTAAATCTATTAAGATATTTTTGATTCTCTTATTAACTAAGAAGTAACCGAGATTCTCTTATTAACCGATCTCTAAAAATAATGTTACCGAATATTTCTTAAATCTATTAAGATATTTTTGATTCTCTTATTAACTAAGAAGTAACCGAGGTCTAAAAATAATGTTACCGAATATTTCTTAAATCTATTAAGATATTTTTGATTCTCTTATTAACTAAGAAGTAACCGAGATTCTCTTATTAACCGATCTCTAAAAATAATGTTACCGAATATTTCTTAAATCTATTAAGATATTTTTGATTCTCTTATTAACTAAGAAGTAACCGAGGTCTAAAAATAATGTTACCGAATATTTCTTAAATCTATTAAGATATTTTTGATTCTCTTATTAACTAAGAAGTAACCGAGGTCTAAAAATAATGTTACCGAATATTTCTTAAATCTATTAAGATATTTTTGATTCTCTTATTAACTAAGAAGTAACCGAGATTCTCTTATTAACCGATCTCTAAAAATAATGTTACCGAATATTTCTTAAATCTATTAAGATATTTTTGATTCTCTTATTAACTAAGAAGTAACCGAGGTCTAAAAATAATGTTACCGAATATTTCTTAAATCTATTAAGATATTTTTGATTCTCTTATTAACTAAGAAGTAACCGAGGTCTAAAAATAATGTTACCGAATATTTCTTAAATCTATTAAGATATTTTTGATTCTCTTATTAACTAAGAAGTAACCGAGATTCTCTTATTAACCGATCTCTAAAAATAATGTTACCGAATATTTCTTAAATCTATTAAGATATTTTTGATTCTCTTATTAACTAAGAAGTAACTGAGGTCTAAAAATAATGTTACCGAATATTTCTTAAATCTATTAAGATATTTTTGATTCTCTTATTAACTAAGAAGTAACCGAGCTCTAAAAATAATGTTACCGAATATTTCTTAAATCTATTAAGATATTTTTGATTCTCTTATTAACTAAGAAGTAACCGAGGTCTAAAAATAATGTTACCGAATATTTCTTAAATCTATTAAGATATTTTTGATTCTCTTATTAACTAAGAAGTAACCGAGGTCTAAAAATAATGTTACCGAATATTTCTTAAATCTATTAAGATATTTTTGATTCTCTTATTAACTAAGAAGTAACCGAGATTCTCTTATTAACCGATCTCTAAAAATAATGTTACCGAATATTTCTTAAATCTATTAAGATATTTTTGATTCTCTTATTAACTAAGAAGTAACTGAGGTCTAAAAATAATGTTACAGAATATTTCTTAAATCTATTAAGATATTTTTGATTCTCTTATTAACTAAGAAGTAACCGAGCTCTAAAAATAATGTTACCGAATATTTCTTAAATCTATTAAGATATTTTTGATTCTCTTATTAACTAAGAAGTAACCGAGGTCTAAAAATAATGTTACCGAATATTTCTTAAATCTATTAAGATATTTTTGATTCTCTTATTAACTAAGAAGTAACCGAGCTCTAAAAATAATGTTACCGAATATTTCTTAAATCTATTAAGATATTTTTGATTCTCTTATTAACTAAGAAGTAACCGAGGTCTAAAAATAATGTTACCGAATATTTCTTAAATCTATTAAGATATTTTTGATTCTCTTATTAACTAAGAAGTAACCGAGCTCTAAAAATAATGTTACCGAATATTTCTTAAATCTATTAAGATATTTTTGATTCTCTTATTAACTAAGAAGTAACCGAGGTCTAAAAATAATGTTACCGAATATTTCTTAAATCTATTAAGATATTTTTGATTCTCTTATTAACTAAGAAGTAACCGAGGTCTAAAAATAATGTTACCGAATATTTCTTAAATCTATTAAGATATTTTTGATTCTCTTATTAACTAAGAAGTAACCGAGCTCTAAAAATAATGTTACCGAATATTTCTTAAATCTATTAAGATATTTTTGATTCTCTTATTAACTAAGAAGTAACCGAGGTCTAAAAATAATGTTACCGAATATTTCTTAAATCTATTAAGATATTTTTGATTCTCTTATTAACTAAGAAGTAACCGAGGTCTAAAAATAATGTTACCGAATATTTCTTAAATCTATTAAGATATTTTTGATTCTCTTATTAACTAAGAAGTAACCGAGCTCTAAAAATAATGTTACCGAATATTTCTTAAATCTATTAAGATATTTTTGATTCTCTTATTAACTAAGAAGTAACCGAGCTCTAAAAATAATGTTACCGAATATTTCTTAAATCTATTAAGATATTTTTGATTCTCTTATTAACTAAGAAGTAACCGAGGTCTAAAAATAATGTTACCGAATATTTCTTAAATCTATTAAGATATTTTTGATTCTCTTATTAACTAAGAAGTAACCGAGGTCTAAAAATAATGTTACCGAATATTTCTTAAATCTATTAAGATATTTTTGATTCTCTTATTAACTAAGAAGTAACCGAGCTCTAAAAATAATGTTACCGAATATTTCTTAAATCTATTAAGATATTTTTGATTCTCTTATTAACTAAGAAGTAACCGAGCTCTAAAAATAATGTTACCGAATATTTCTTAAATCTATTAAGATATTTTTGATTCTCTTATTAACTAAGAAGTAACCGAGGTCTAAAAATAATGTTACCGAATATTTCTTAAATCTATTAAGATATTTTTGATTCTCTTATTAACTAAGAAGTAACCGAGGTCTAAAAATAATGTTACCGAATATTTCTTAAATCTATTAAGATATTTTTGATTCTCTTATTAACTAAGAAGTAACCGAGGTCTAAAAATAATGTTACCGAATATTTCTTAAATCTATTAAGATATTTTTGATTCTCTTATTAACTAAGAAGTAACCGAGCTCTAAAAATAATGTTACCGAATATTTCTTAAATCTATTAAGATATTTTTGATTCTCTTATTAACTAAGAAGTAACCGAGCTCTAAAAATAATGTTACCGAATATTTCTTAAATCTATTAAGATATTTTTGATTCTCTTATTAACAAGAAGTAACCGAGGTCTAAAAATAATGTTACCGAATATTTCTTAAATCTATTAAGATATTTTTGATTCTCTTATTAACTAAGAAGTAACCGAGGTCTAAAAATAATGTTACCGAATATTTCTTAAATCTATTAAGATATTTTTGATTCTCTTATTAACTAAGAAGTAACCGAGGTCTAAAAATAATGTTACCGAATATTTCTTAAATCTATTAAGATATTTTTGATTCTCTTATTAACTAAGAAGTAACCGAGCTCTAAAAATAATGTTACCGAATATTTCTTAAATCTATTAAGATATTTTTGATTCTCTTATTAACTAAGAAGTAACCGAGGTCTAAAAATAATGTTACCGAATATTTCTTAAATCTATTAAGATATTTTTGATTCTCTTATTAACTAAGAAGTAACCGAGGTCTAAAAATAATGTTACCGAATATTTCTTAAATCTATTAAGATATTTTTGATTCTCTTATTAACTAAGAAGTAACCGAGCTCTAAAAATAATGTTACCGAATATTTCTTAAATCTATTAAGATATTTTTGATTCTCTTATTAACTAAGAAGTAACCGAGCTCTAAAAATAATGTTACCGAATATTTCTTAAATCTATTAAGATATTTTTGATTCTCTTATTAACTAAGAAGTAACCGAGGTCTAAAAATAATGTTACCGAATATTTCTTAAATCTATTAAGATATTTTTGATTCTCTTATTAACTAAGAAGTAACCGAGGTCTAAAAATAATGTTACCGAATATTTCTTAAATCTATTAAGATATTTTTGATTCTCTTATTAACTAAGAAGTAACCGAGGTCTAAAAATAATGTTACCGAATATTTCTTAAATCTATTAAGATATTTTTGATTCTCTTATTAACTAAGAAGTAACCGAGGTCTAAAAATAATGTTACCGAATATTTCTTAAATCTATTAAGATATTTTTGATTCTCTTATTAACTAAGAAGTAACCGAGGTCTAAAAATAATGTTACCGAATATTTCTTAAATCTATTAAGATATTTTTGATTCTCTTATTAACTAAGAAGTAACCGAGGTCTAAAAATAATGTTACCGAATATTTCTTAAATCAATTAAGATATTTTTGATTCTCTTATTAACTAAGAAGTAACCGAGGTCTAAAAATAATGTTATCGAATATTTCTTAAATCTATTAAGATATTTTTGATTCTCTTATTAACTAAGAAGTAACCGAGGTCTAAAAATAATGTTACCGAATATTTCTTAAATCTATTAAGATTATTTTGTGTCTCTTATTTACTAAGAAGTAACCGAGGTCTAAAAATGTTACCGAATATTTCTTAAATCTATTAAGATATTTTTGATTCTCTTATTAACTAAGAAGTAACCGAGGTCTAAAAATAATGTTACCGAATATTTCTTAAATCTATTAAGATATTTTTGATTCTCTTATTAACTAAGAAGTAACCGAGGTCTAAAAATAATGTTACCGAATATTTCTTAAATCTATTAAGATATTTTTGATTCTCTTATTAACTAAGAAGTAACCGAGGTCTAAAAATAATGTTATCGAATATTTCTTAAATCTATTAAGATATTTTTGATTCTCTTATTAACTAAGAAGTAACCGAGGTCTAAAAATAATGTTACCGAATATTTCTTAAATCTATTAAGATATTTTTGATTCTCTTATTAACTAAGAAGTAACCGAGGTCAAAAATAATGTTACCGAATATTTCTTAAATCTATTAAGATATTTTTGATTCTCTTATTAACTAAGAAGTAACCGAGGTCTAAAAATAATGTTACCGAATATTTCTTAAATCTATTAAGATATTTTTGATTCTCTTATTAACTAAGAAGTAACCGAGGTCTAAAAATAATGTTACCGAATATTTCTTAAATCTATTAAGATATTTTTGATTCTCTTATTAACTAAGAAGTAACCGAGGTCTAAAAGTAATGTTATCGAATATTTCTTAAATCTATTAAGATATTTTTGATTCTCTTATTAACTAAGAAGTAACCGAGGTCTAAAAATAATGTTACCGAATATTTCTTAAATCTATTAAGATATTTTTGATACTCTTATTAACTAAGAAGTAACCGAGGTCTAAAAATAATGTTACCGAATATTTCTTAAATCTATTAAGATATTTTTGATACTCTTATTAACTAAGAAGTAACCGAGGTCAAAAATAATGTTACCGAATATTTCTTAAATCTATTAAGATATTTTTGATTCTCTTATTAACTAAGAAGTAACCGAGGTCTAAAAATAATGTTATCGAATATTCTTAAATCTATTAAGATATTTTTGATTCTCTTATTAACTAAGAAGTAACCGAGGTCTAAAAATAATGTTACTGAATATTTCTTAAATCTATTAAGATATTTTTGATTCTCTTATTAACTAAGAAGTAACCGAGGTCTAAAAATAATGTTACCGAATATTTCTTAAATCTATTAAGATATTTTTGATTCTCTTATTAACTAAGAAGTAACCGAGGTCTAAAAGTAATGTTATCGAATATTTCTTAAATCTATTAAGATATTTTTGATTCTCTTATTAACTAAGAAGTAACCGAGGTCTAAAAATAATGTTACCGAATATTTCTTAAATCTATTAAGATATTTTTGATACTCTTATTAACTAAGAAGTAACCGAGGTCTAAAAATAATGTTACCGAATATTTCTTAAATCTATTAAGATATTTTTGATACTCTTATTAACTAAGAAGTAACCGAGGTCAAAAATAATGTTACCGAATATTTCTTAAATCTATTAAGATATTTTTGATTCTCTTATTAACTAAGAAGTAACCGAGGTCTAAAAATAATGTTATCGAATATTCTTAAATCTATTAAGATATTTTTGATTCTCTTATTAACTAAGAAGTAACCGAGGTCTAAAAATAATGTTACTGAATATTTCTTAAATCTATTAAGATATTTTTGATTCTCTTATTAACTAAGAAGTAACCGAGGTCTAAAAATAATGTTACCGAATATTTCTTAAATCTATTAAGATATTTTTGATTCTCTTATTAACTAAGAAGTAACCGAGGTCTAAAAATAATGTTACCGAATATTTCTTAAATCTATTAAGATATTTTTGATTCTCTTATTAACTAAGAAGTAACCGAGGTCTAAAAATAATGTTACCGAATATTTCTTAAATCTATTAAGATATTTTTGATTCTCTTATTAACTAAGAAGTAACCGATGTCTAAAAATAATGTTACCGAATATTTCTTAAATCTATTAAGATATTTTTGATTCTCTTATTAACTAAGAAGTAACCGAGGTGTCGAGATCAGTAGTCGGGAATTCGGTGTGTCGAGATCAGTAGTCGGGAATTTTCTATAATTTTATGCAATTGTTGAAAAATTTCTTAAACATCAAAAATAATTATCATCTAATTTAAAGAGTAAAAACAATTGTTCTTTTGCGTGTTGGCCCTTAGATCACTGCTCAATAGAGATGCACGTACTTTAAACAGCCTACCCACTTCCATGAAACAATTCCCCCGTTCAAGAAAATTCCAATTCCCCCGTCATTGGAACAAGTTTTTCCAACAGAACAACATTTTGCTCTTTGATTGAACAATCCATCGTTAACGGAATCACTTGCCCGTTGACGAAACAACACTTTCCTCTTTGATGAAACAATCCCCAGTTGTTTAATCAACTGTTCGCGTCGTTTGAACATGAAAGATGATGGTGGATCCTAAGATCCATCTATCTTATCCCCCTTTTTGCGCCGCAGACGAAAATTTGGATAATCATGGAGGTCAAAAAAATAATTCGAATTTTAAATCGAAAAATATAAGGATAATAAGTCGAATCCTTCGATTAGGATTCGAACCTAGTACATGTTTATAACAAACTGTTGTGACTAGCGACTTAACCATTCAACCAAACGCTTCATGGATGACTGCGAAAAAGAATAATGATACTCCTCGTAATTCTTTACTCAGAAAAAGAAATATTGAGTGTAGAAAAATATTTATGTTGCTTAATTTTTTAAACTCTTAATTAAAAAAATAATTTCATCAGAAAATGCCATTCTTAGGGGTGTAAAAATTTCCCGACATAGTTGGGAATTGACGTCGGGATCGGGATACCCGAGCACCACTATTCGACATGGAGCCTTCTTTTAAGCGTGTATTTTGTATCTAATGAGAGCGTGTATCGTTTAAATGACAACTGGCAATGTTTTAAAATGTCAATTAAAATAATATTATTAATTAAAATTAACGGAATTAAAATAAAAAACTGCAGAAAAGGGTTCTGGTAATTCGGCCCTACGACATCCCTTTTCTAGGGAAAGGAAGGTCGCACGCTCTCGCAGGACTTTCGCTTTTAGCAATCAACGCACTCATGACTGTGGTTTCTTGGCTTCGCCATTATTTGTTGAATTCATTTCATGTTTCCGGCTCTCGCAGCTTTTGTGGACTCTGCCTTCGTCACCTTCGTCACACTGAATTCGTCACTCTGCCTTTATTTTGTAAGGATTTCGCTTTGGGCCTCCTGCTCTCGTCATTTTGGCAGAGTCATGGCTATATTTGTCCTCATCTTTAAAGTACGCCCTACTCCTTAATCATCTAAGTATTTAAGTTTTGAGGAGGATCATAGCAAACACAGATAATGAGGAGGAGGCTTAACTTTTTTTTAAGTTTAGCTTATTTATTTTTTAAGACAATACCAAAGATTTCGTTTAAATTCTAAAGCTATATTTTTATTTTATTTATTTGTTACAAGGTCATTCCCTATAAATATATCTTTTGTTTATTACGGCGTTGAATTATTTTTATAGCTTCTTTAAA
This sequence comes from Meloidogyne arenaria, assembly GCA_036172955.1. Lineage (NCBI taxonomy): Eukaryota > Metazoa > Nematoda > Chromadorea > Rhabditida > Meloidogynidae > Meloidogyne > Meloidogyne arenaria. The sequence goes on from JARQAB010000241.1 coordinate 27,737, forward strand.
CATTTAATACAAAGAACAATTTATCTTTCATTCATTTTTAACTTAAAAAATATCAAAAAAGACTTTTTATAACTTACACTAAATTAAAATGAAATATATTTTAAATTTTAATTTATTTTTAAATTATTTTAATTTAATTATTTTTAATTTTATTTTAATTATTTCTCCAAGCTTTTGTTCTCTTTTTTGTCCATATACTGCATATCCTTCGTCTGATACTGATTTTGGTATTTAAATTTTTATGTTGACAATGACATTTTTCCCTTTAATTCAGTCTTTCTTCCGAATTTTAAGGCATAACTCGGCCCAGTCAGTTTTTAAGTCATTTTTAAATGTTAAGCCAGTGTCCGCTATCGAATATTTTATTTACATTCATTTTTCTTCGGTCGTTGTGGTTATAATTGGAATTTTGTAAAAATTAATTCAAATTCTTTTTCAGCTATCTAGCTAACGTATATACTTAAATAATTACTCTAGGTATTTATTGTTTTACCCTCGCTGTATATCTCTTTAATTGGAAAAAATCCTTTTCTCAATCCTTCTAATCTCCCGATATATTTTTTATATTTTCACCAAAATAAGAAGTTTTAAATAAATATTTTTTAAATTAGAGTAGGAAAAATTAGGAGCATTTACGATAGTTTAAGGGGGTAGGGTGTAGCCCTGTCCCCCAAAACCTCAACTTTAACGATTTTTTGGTGCTCAAACCTCGTACTCAACCCTGCGACTAGGCCGGCAAGCCCCACACACGACACTACCGAAAGGTCGGGTCGCACATTGAGCATTTACGTTAGTTTAGCGTTTTTGATAACGCGATAAACAAAATATCATAGTTTCATTTTTTCCTGACTTAATTTAAATTATTTAAAAATAATTCAACTATTTGTCAACAGAAAAATTGCGTGTAGAAGTCCAAACCCTTGACGACCCAATTCAATTAGGTCAACCTATTTATCGTTTAAAAAGAGCTGCATCTATCAATCTTGACTTTGAAGAAGATATTGGGAGTGAAGGGAAAGACGGATTTTATTCTCCTATTGGAGAAAAACCTTTCCGTTTGTTTACTCGTGCTTTGAGTTCGGAATGTCCAAAACGAGGGTGTTTGCATGAATTGGCTTTGGCTGAACCTAGAGTTCCTGGTTATTAATTCTAATTGGATAAGAAAATTTTTGTAACAATTTTTAATAATTGAAGGAACTCTTTTTTACCATACGGACACAATAATGGGCAAAGTAATTCCTCCCGGATTTTTAACTGTTGAGGCAAATCCAAGGCTTTATTGTGCAATTGTGAGTGACGATTGTGGTAATTAATTTTTGCTAAATTTGTTGGAATAATGTCCGACTTGTTAAGGTGCCAATGTTCCAATATATCGTCATTTTAAAATGGTTGGACCTCGTGTTTGTGAGAATTTTAATTTTAACTACAATATAAAATAACTTCTATTTCCATCGATATATTTTAGAATGATCCTTAATGTTATCAATTCAACCAAAAATTAAATTTTAGGCGAATTTCGGTCAGGAACGACCTGCAGTTATCGCTAGTCGCCTTTCAGCACTACAGGTGCTCTACGACCAAGCTATCGAGGCGCTCTTTTATGTTTTCTTAATAAATCATAAACCTCGCCTAGTAAACATTTTAAATACTAACCAGCTGATCTCTCTCCCTTAAATCTTTAAACAATAGATTATGCCTATTCGACATCGCCTGATGTAGAAATTCCGGGTAATTTTACTCGAGAGCAAATGCCAATGTGTTTTGGTTGGACTTTAGAAAGGCCTTCCCCAGAATCTTTAATTAAATTGAAAAACCGAGAGGCTTCCTCATTACATAAAAATAAAATAAATGAAGAAAAGGAGAAAAAACCGAAGAAAAATAAAATTGAAGAAAATAAAGAAATTAATAATAATTTAAAAATAAATGAAAATAGAGAAGTAAAAATAATTATGGAAATGGATGAAAATAGAAAAGAGGATGATGAAATGATAAATTTGAAGGAAATTGATGATTGCTTAAATATTTCTCCTTTAAATAATTTAAATGAAACAAATAGTAAATTTGCAAAATTAACAGAATATGATAATGGGAAATTAGGTATGCAAGGTTAATAAAGATACTTGTGCCTATTTTTTTAAATATTCTCGAGTTTAGGGTTTTATTTAGGGTGAATTAGGGTGAATAAATTATTTGTAGAGTAATTAGACTTTCGAAATTAATTTACACGATTTAATTTTTATATTTGCTAAAAATTTGTAACAAATAAAGTATTAAATTACTTAATTCATTAAAATTCGGCATGAACTGTTACAGATTTTATTAGTCTATCCCGGATAATTCTTTGTTTATATCCTATCAGGGGTCGTTTATAAATACGAAAGGGCCGGTAATTGGAATCTCAAAAATAGAAATCGCATAAAATTCTTAACTTGGAACTGATCCGTATCTGTTTTTTAATTAATTTACACAATCAATCCCTTAAATCAATCTCTTGCCTGCATTTTAATTTTGGGCAGGAGGTGAAATTTTAGTTTTCTATGATTCTCCTAGAGAGTGAATTGAATGCCCCTTTATTAGGAAGACATATAAATTAAAAGAAATACGGAATATTTTACAAAATTTACTTTCAAATAAACAATTAATTTAATAAATTATTTCTATAATATTAAGGAACACTACATGATCATTTATATACAACGAACAATTCTGTTAATTCAGAATATAAAAATAATGTAAATAAAATTTATATAAAAATAGTCTAATAAAATTTTAAATTTTAAGAGTCAATTAGGATATGTTTTGACAGAACCTGTTCGTTCAAAATGCCCAGAAAAATGTCTAATTAAATTAGGCCAGATGTTAACAAATAGAAGTGAAGCACTTGGAATATTTCGTAAAATTTTTTGAAATTTTATTTTTAAATTTTTAATTCAATAAAAGCAATGAATGACCACAAAATTGTGTTAATGGGTAAAGAAAGTGCCGATACTTTTTATTCTCCAACTGGGGAAATATTTTATTGTTCAAAGAAGGAAGGTCAATGCGGGGCTAATTTGGCAATTAGACGTTATTGGCATTTGGTGGAAATGGGTAAATAATTACGACGTATTTTCTGCATTAAAGCCCCACTCTCTAAATTATAGCTCCTATGAGGATGACTGAAAAATATAGTTCCATCTGAATTATAACCTCCCTCTGCATTATAGCCCCTCTATAATTAAGCACCCATTTAGAGCATGGTTTTAAAATAAGTCCAGTTTCTATTACAGAAAATATAGTATGATAATGTTAAACAAGTTATTTTTTTATTTTTAGATTCCATTATAACAGTAAACACAACATTGCAACCTCCACTTACTATTCCAACATGGGATGGGGTTTTGTGCTACATTTGGTCTAAAGAGGAATAATTAAAATGAAAAAAATTTTATGATTTTATCACATAATTTATAATAATTTTAAAATATTAGTTTTCCCAGATTTTACGCTAATTAAAATTGTTGTTATCTGTTGTTTCAAAATAAAATTAATTTAGTAGTTCAATAGTTAATACATAAGCTTGATAAATCAAAGCATTGTGTATTGATATTTATAGTTAAAATTATAGAATTTTTATAATATTTTCAATCATCGAACAAAATTTTAATCGAAAAATATTAAACTCTGATTGATTAAACTCTGATTAACTTAAAATGAAATTAATATTATGCTTATATGCTCAAATAATTACTTCACCTGCTTATTGATGAGGTGAATTTTTTTGTAAAATATTTATCAATAAAACCAAAAAAATACATAATACATATTTGAATTGGTAATTTTCACCTTCGTTCCCCCCTCCTTTTTCCTTCATCAAAGTATTACAAAATGGTCAGTCTGAACAACAATTGTAGAACACATCGAGCTGTGTCGAATGACACCAAAATCGAAAAAATCGGACTTGGTTTGACCGAGATACAGACCCCTGAAAATTGAACAACCATAGGGGCGAAAAACCATAGGTACCAAAATTTATACAAATGATAGCTCATTCGAAAGAGCTCTTCGAGATGAGTCGAATGACACCAAAATCAATGCGATTGGACAAGATTTGAAAAATTATGACATAAGTCGTCGACTCCGTTAGGTCTACTTCATGTCATAACTTTGCCAAACCATGTCTAATCGTGTTGATTTTAGTGTCATTCGACTTAGCTCGAAGAGCTCTTTCGAATGAGCTATCATTTGGGTAAAAAATTTTTATTCCAAAAAATCACCCCTATGGCTGTTCAATTTTCAGGGGTCTGTATCTCGGTCAAATCAAGTCCGATTTTTTCGATTTTGGTGTTATTCGACACAGATCGACGAGTTCTATAATTTAAGATTGACTGACCATTTTGTAATACTTTGATGAAGGAAAAAGGAGGGGGGGAACGAAGGTGAAAATTACCTTTGAATTTTCTTAAATTTTGTTTGGAATAAACTTTTCTGGTTGAAAGGAAATATTAAATTTATAGGTGTGGCAATTTCTTTCAAAAATAATTTAATCAGCTAGAAGAGTTCCTCTTTCGGTTTTAAATAGGGTTGGACCCCGAACGCTCGGGGGCGGGTATGTCGGGGTACGGGGTTTTCCAATTGTTTCGGGGCGGGGTTCGGGTCGGGGGAGCAAAATGTGGTCGGGGTTCGGGTCGGGGTACGGGGGTTTAGTGGAAAAATTTTTTGAAGAAAAAATGTTAAAAAATAATTAGATCTCGGTATATTTTCGTTAATTTTTTCAATAATTATGTAGAATTTGGGGAGATTTGAAGGAATTAAAGGGTATATCTGGGGATATAAGCGGATCTGGAGGGATTAAGTGGGATTTTTAGGGATTAAATGGTATATCTAGGGATGCAAGAGAATCTGGAGTGATCTTTGTTGCTCTCAAGGGATATCATTGAATTAGAAGGATATTGAAGTATTACGGATCAGGATATTTGGACGGATATAAGGGGATATCTAGGATAAATCCCTAAATATCCCACGAAATCCTTCTTAATTCAACCATATTCGATAAATTCTCGTAATCCAGCAGATTTCTTCCATTTTGCAGATAGATTTATTCCTTTTTCAGCGCCGCAGGCGAAAATTTTGAGAATTTTGGAAGACTGGCAGACAGAATTAATCTTTTTCAGAGCCACAGGCGAAAAGATAAAAATTTTGTCATGTCAAAACGCCGGATTTCTTTTTAGCGCTGCAAACGAAAATTTTTGAATTTTTAGCACTAAACTAAAAATTTCTGGTTGATAATATTTAAAAATAAAATTAAACTTTTAGAATTAAAATTTAACTCTTGTTTTTGTAAAGAAAAATTACAAAACAAAAGAGTTCTCCTTATTTGGATCCGAACCCAGCCCTATATGAATAGAAATATAGGAAAAACCAAACATTAAACCACTCAAACACACGTCACCCTCTAATTTCAAAGAGAACTTTGATATTCTATTATTCACTTTTCCTTCAAAAATAATGATGGCAAAGTAAATTTAGAGGGAATTTCTTAATTTTTTTCTTTAAATTCCTGTTAAAAAAAGGCATTTTAAGGGGTGTATACCCCGAAAACCCCGAAACTTTTTCGGGTCGGGAGACGGGGTTTTCGAATTGTTTCGGGGCGGGGTTCAGGTCGGGAAAAATCTGAAAAAATCTTTCGGGAACGGGGTACGGGGTCGGGGTCCAACTCTAGTTTTAAATTTTTTTTTTAAAGTTTACTTTCAAACAAAAAGTGTAAAAGAAAATAGTTTAAACAAAATCTGCCACAATCATGTTGATAAAATTTATTTATAGCACAGATCAAAATACTTCTCAACAAAATTATTTTTTAAATTTTAGCAAAAATGTCTTTGGCAGTATGTATTAAGAGTTCAAAGTGAGAATGTAACGTCCGTTTTTGATGAATTCATATTTAAATATATTTATACATTTATATTTAAGTTAATTTATATTGAATATGATTGATTAACATTTGTATTACAGCTATGCTTGGGGCATAAGAAAAAATATTTTCCTTTTTCCTTCACATTATTCGGAACCGAGATCTGAACCAAAATTATATATATAAACTTTTGATCCGGATAATCAGAACCGCACAGCATAATTATAACTCATATTTTATTCCACTGACGGATTGTCCGGAAGCCCTTGCATTTGAATTTCTTGTATTTTGTTTGTATTGATTCTATATAAATTTGACATAAATTAACAATTTTAAAATGAAAAACATGAGAAATAAGCCTTTAGATGGAAATGATTGATCATAAAGCTTAAGATCCTTAAGATTGCAAATTATACAGCTTTTAATTTTTGTATTTAATGTCAGCCTCATTTTTTGATACTCCTCGGAATTATAGAATCTATTTTATAATAAGGTGTATAGTTGATTTCAGTTAACTAAATGTGGGTACTTATAAAACATAATAAATGACAAATTGATTTAGCAAACATTCTCCCTTCGAGTTAGTTGTATGAAATTCAGTAATATAAGATTCAATCAGATTCAATCAACTACTTCCTTTTCCACTGAATTTAACTCATCAAAAAATAAATCATTTTGAGTTAGAGTTAACGGATTGCATTCTTTCTCGCAAATAACAGCGCCACAAGTGCTTACACAATCAATATCAAGCCATAAGCCTGCTGGTGGAACAACGGCAGTACAATCATTTGAAGTCGGGCAACTAGTATTTCCTAGAGATTTTGGACATCCAAGAGACCATGGAGTATTGCCGCCGTTAAGCTGTTTAAATATTTTCGAATAAGTAAAGATAAGAAATCTACTTTATACCTGAACTATAACTCCATAGTCTGAAGGACTGCCGTCATCCCAAAAATTGTGTATCTGTCCTCCAAGTATGGCATTTCTATGCAACCCAATCCAAGAGCAATTTATTTGTATAGTTTGGCTTACATTTGAACTGTAGCTTGTTGTAGATCAGAATGAATAGAAGCTACTTTAGCCCCCAAACTTTGACAAGTTGCTATAGCCTTAAAAATTTTAAAATTATTTAATTGAAATTTTTCTTGCCTGCCAATAATTTCCAGGATATGAAATCGGAAGTTGTTTGTATTCTTTATCATTTGCCACTTGCCATCCATTTATGCCACACATTTTTCCAAAATTTCCACCATTACAAGTAAGTTTACAAATGCCTCCTGCTAGTTTATGATAGCAAGAAATGTCATTCCAATTAATATTTCCATCGGCTCCTTTATACATACAAACACAGTCCTCTGGGGAACCCTCTTTAAAATTTTATGTATTTTAAAGCGGGTAAATTCCAAACGAACTTTGTGGATTGCTCCCTGTATCATTTAAACCACTAGGACATCCTGGTCCCCACGGCTGAATCTGTATTGTCGGAACTCCAGGTGTTGGAACGGATGCATAATCCACTGAAGAACCGTCTGCCCATGTTTGAACTACTGTTGGATCATAACTGAAGATTTTTATTTAAAATTGAATACTAATTTTAATGTGTGATGTGCGTTTTCACAAATCTACTTACTAAGGTTCTATAGCAGCACGGTTTAGACCAATATAAAAAGAACGGTGATGGAATTGGAACTCTTTGTCTACACAAAGAATTATTTGTTTGACATTGATCAAGTAAATTTAAAGCTAATTGTGCTACAAATTGTTCTTCCTCATCACTGTGAATGCTAACCAGTTCTCCCCCTTCTTCATTACATAAATTTCTTGCCTAGAATTAGCAAAATAATTATTTTATATTAAATTAATAAAAACAGATTATTTAACAATGAATAATCCTAATTACTCTATGAATTATCTCATTCAGATAACAGTCGTAAAAAATATTTTTTTTCAAAAAACCAGAATACCTGATAATAATTAATCATATCCTGCATAATCACTTTATATCCATAGACAATCCCAGAGCTATCTAGCCTACTAGCCCAACCATCTGGACATTGATTTGATCCACCCTCTTCATTGGAATTAGAGTTTACAGGGGATTCGTAATTATTATCGAAATTTAAAGAACTAGTCGTCTGGCCAATTGAAGTTTTTAAATTTATTAGAAAAATTATAGATAAAATTGTACAAAATTTTTGAAAGGATATAAATATTAAATATATCATATTTTCTTTAAAAATTTAAATATACCAACATATTTTTAATTAATATTTGTAATTCTTAAAAATAAAAAAAAAACAAAGTTAAAGAGAATAACATGGAAGTTTTCCTCTTGTATGAGGAAACCATTTAAATTTTGGAACACAACAATTGTAGAAAAAATATTGAACTTATCTATCACAATAATCTATCAAAGCTATTAGTCAAAGGCTCAATACTCAAATATAAAAATATTTAGTAAATCTCAAATAATTCAAATAATATACTATGGCTTAATAAAGAAATGTTTAATTAGCAAAAATAATTAAGAATTATTTATAAAGTGTCAGAAAAAAGAAAATAAGATTAAAGCGAAATTTTGTGTGTTGTGATGCCAAAAAGTTTGTCCCAGCGATTTTATTTAAAATATAAAATTAGCCATAAAAATACTCAAAAAAGTGCAGATATTCCATAAATGGTAGACACCAAATACTTTTTGTGTTTTAATTTTTTGTTTTAATCTTTATTGCTTTTAAAAATAATAATATTATTTATATTAAAATTTATTAAAATAAATTTAAAAACAGAGATATAAATAAAGTTAAATTTTTATTTAACTCTAAAATTATTAAAAACAAATGATAATCTAAGATTTCAGAATTTTTTTATATTTCAAAAATATACGATACATAAAATCAACTATATTTAAAAATAATTCATTAGATTTTTATGTTTTAACTCTTTCTTTTTTCAGATTGTTATGAAACTTTATACTATAAAACTTTTTTTATTTTGTTAATAAATTAACCATAATTTATTTCAATATTTCACTAATTTATGGCAGTTTTTGTCAATATTTTGCCAATTTATTTCAATATTTTATGTTCATATTTTGCGATTTTATTTCAATAAAAATCCTGTCTCTACTTTAAAGTAAATATGTTTCAGAAAATGAAAAAGTTCTATCAAAAAACAACATTTTCTTAAATAATCAAAATCTAATGATACCGAGCTAACTCCAATTAAAATATCTAATCGTATTAACAAACGCTTATTTAAGAAAGTAATGTAAAAAGAAAGAAGAATTTATCAAAAAGCATGTTAAATTTTAACTATAAAAATAGTGATTTTTAAACAGTAGACGAATAACTTGCCTAATTCCAAGGTTGAAAAATGAATTTAAATACATACATATTAAAGCTCAATTTGATGTTTTACGAAAATGGTATTTGGAAGTGTACGAAACGTTTAAATTTGTTAGGCCTATTTACACTCTTACTTTAATGCATGTATATGGTCAAAATTAAGGCTAGTAACGAATTTATGGAATCACCGGAATTTTGGTCCCCATAAAATAAAAAATATGTTAGTAAGAAGTATTGGGGTACTTTAATTAAAAAATCAATCCAAATCACTTTTTATCAGACTCATCATCAATTATTCATCAGAAATTTTCAATTGCTAGGAGGCTGATTAGGTGACAGATGATGCTAAAAATAAATTTTAGGTAATAAGTATTTATTACAATAACAGATCGGATATTTTAATGTTACAATTTAAATTTTTCACGAAAGATTCTTAAATATGTGAGAAATGGAAGGGCTCCCGGACAATCCGTCAGTGGACAATCCGGCAGTGGAAAATCCGTCAGTGGACAATCCGTCAGTGAACAAATTCGTAATTACTACAAATGCCGAAACTACTTGGCCAAAAATTTTCATTTTATCGTGTGTGGGATTATAAGAGATATTAAAAAATTGGCGATTAATGATCAATTCGGCAGATTTAGCTTGATTAACAGGATCTGGGATTCAAAGATATAGTGGGATTAAGGAAAATATAAGAGATTTGTAGTATTATGTTGGTTATCGAGGAATTTGGGAGATTAAGATGGATTTCGGGGATTAAGTGGGATATCATAGGATATAGGCGGATTAAGAGGATTTGGAGGTTGTTCCATGATATCCATCTAAAAACAATCTCTCTTATTCATAGATTTCTCACAATCCCACGATATTCATCCAAATCCAATATAATCCCACACGTTAATCATGTAAATCTAATCCATCCAAATCCCTCCCCTATATCCTTCTAAATCCATCGACATTCGCTTAATTCAAACAAATTGCCTAATACATATCTTTCAAATCCACTGATATCCTTTTGATCCAGCCAAATCTGCAAATTTACTTAGTACTCTCCAAATTTTCGATATTTCTTATCCTCACACAAAAAAAATAAAAATTTTTGGATGCAATAGTTTGGGTATGGGTAGGAATTACGAATTTGTTCACTGATGGATTGTCCAGTGACGGATTGTCCGACCACTGACGGATTGTCCGGTCACGAATGGAGAGTCTTAGCTTCATGATCTTACGTAATTTTCACAATTTTTTGCTTACTGTTAAAAATTATTAAATCGGGTTTTTTCATTCAATCGGACTAGGGTTTGTTTTTGATACTAATACATATACAACTGTGAATCTTCGAGTGTGGAATGTATAGGTCATTATGAGAATGTAAATTTACATTATTAACCGATAACAAAATACTCGGTCACAGCTTACTGAGCCCATAAAACATAGAACCATAGTGATTATTATAGTGGAGTTCAAACTTTGTTTTAAAAATAATGATCACTTATATTTAAACGGAAGCATTTTACGAAAATGTTAAAATTTAGTTTATTTGACATTTTATGCAACAATAAATAACCTATAATATCAGGTTCTTTATTAAGTTCATACAATCTAATAATCTACTTAAATTTTAATTATTTTTTAAAATATAACCTGTTGCAAGTTATTTTCAATTGTTGTAAGAGAAGTTCCAATAGAATTCAACTATTAAATAAAAAAATTTTTATTTTACTTCCAAGCCGACATTCTAGACATATTTCATTTCCCAAAAATGCGATTTAGAGCTTTTTTTTGTTTTTGAAAGCTTTTATTTGTTTTTATTTATTGAAAAAAATATCCGCTTAATTTGGAATATTATAAGCGTAAACGAAAGTATATGCGCCCCAAAATTAATATAATAGCAAAACAATTATTAATAAATTTACATGTCGTTGTATAATACTATTACTACTCAATCCTTGATTTGATACTTCAGTATTTATGTTTTGATATTCTTGACGAAGTTCTCTAGCTTGTAGAAGCTATAAATTTGTCGACAAATATATTTTTTAAATACAAAAAAATCAGTTTTTGAAACTGGTTGAAATTAAGTCGGGTCGAGTTTGGGACGTTTTATAATATTTTTAGGAAAGGCTTCTTGACGAAAATGTATGGGCTTCGGGCAAACATTGAAATTCATTGTATGAACCATTTTAGAAATTAATTTATAATAAGAATTTAACCATAGTTTGACGATCATAATTCGGGATAGCGATTCGACGATTTAAAGCATTAATCCTTCCACTAGCTTCATTTAGGCGGTTGTGTACCTAAAAATTACATTGGATTACTTTTTTAATCAAAACATGATTTTGTAGTATGTATATATTACATGATTGTATATCAGGGCTCCGATATGTGAAGATTTTTCTTCATTTTGTGGTTTTTAGATAAGGCGATGAGGATTATTTTTAAAAATGCTGATTTGCGGATTTTTGTGGCCTTTTAAAGATTATGAGGATTTTTTATATTTTCTCATTGTTTTAAAATGTGGGTAATCATGTAGAATCTGGGATAATCTAAGTTCAGATTCGGACTCAGCATGGTCGATTACCTATAAAAAATGATTTTCAGAAAAAACAAGTAAATTTTTAAGGTGTATCCCAGATTCTACATGATTACCAAAATGTGATTTTTACTCTTGTGGCCTGCGGTGCAAAAAAGGAAGATTTTTTGGCGTACAAAATTTATTAGAATACACATAGGTTTAATTCCTAAGGCTGTGCAGTAGGCGGCTTGGTGTAATGGGTAACACATCAGTCCGGTCTATGTATATGCTGGATCGCTCCCAGCCGCCGAATACCTTTTGCACTAGCTAAAGGAGATAAATAGCTATAGCTATTTCATTAAAACTTAAAATCATCTGATTGCTCTCAAAATCTTACTTGCTATAGAAGTGACGCGAATGTTGGGGATCGGTGTTTGAGGGTCAGTCTGGCTTCGGGTCGAATTCCCAAACTTCCTTCCTTATAGGTATATTATATATTTCATTTTAATTGTATAATCGTGATCCCCTTTAACTCCTCAATGTCACTTTTTGAAACGAAAATTTTGCGAATTTTGGAAGGCCCATGAGCCAAATTTCTTAGTTTTGGGGTGTGTGGAAGTACGAAAAAATTCCATGAAAATTGCGTAAAAATACTACAAATCCGCAGCCACAATCGCAAGTGAAAACCACCAATTTCACAATAATCATATCTGTAGATAAAGAACAGGGGTATCATATTCCAAAATTTTTATGTAATTTCTGTTTTTTATTGTTTTATTTTTTTCAATATTAAAGATCCAAAATATTACCTCTGATATAAGAGCAGCCTGTTCACGTGGCAGAATAGTAGGGGACGGAGCAACCCTACTATGTTTAGCAGACTCGACATAGACTTCACTAATAATCACTAAAAGAATATTAGAAAAAATAATTTTATTGCCAATCGAAAACATTTTTTCTTTAAAATAATGAATATTTTTGAATTTTTATATCCGAATTTATCTAAAAAATAAAATGTAAAGCACCTTAAATTTTAATTTAATTCTTCTTCAAGTAATCGGGCCAGGATTCCTTGTTAAAACTCGAAAACCCGTAAAAACCCAGACCGGTAATAAAATAAAAATTTTTAATTTTAATAAAATACCCTGTTTCCGGGACAGAAAAACAGGTCCTGGGCCCGAACAAAGTTTAATATTAAAGAAAATCAGAGGTTTTTACCCGGTAACTATTAAATTTGTGTGTATGTAGAGTTGAAATTAATTTGATAGAAAGAGGAAAATAAATAGGAAAAATTTTAAATGGGAAGGGGAAGGAAGTTAATTAAAAAATTCTGTTTAATTGTCTGGCCATGTGAAAAGTCTTATATGTCGAAGGGGAATTAATTTAAAATTTGCATTGTTTATTAAAAAATTTTTAAGAGATATATTAAGGAAGTAGAGAGAAAGAGAAATTTTTAAAAGGAGAAATTTAAGAGCGGAAATACATAAAAATCAATGCTTTCTTTACTTTATAATTGCACTTTAACAGTGCCTTTATTTAAATGCCAAGGCATTGATTAAAATTTTTTAATATGTATTTAATAAATGACTTATTTTAAAAATTCTGATATAAAAATCAGAATTTAATAAAAACTGTATGGAAACAGATTAAATAAAATCTTCAGGAAAATTAAATCAGAATTTAAGCTAATAAAATCAAAAAACCAAATATATTACAGTAAAGCTGTGCTCGGCCAGGATGATATTGGGATGTTGAGCAGGTTGCGTGCTTGTTAACCGACTTGCCAGCGAATAATATGCGCTGAATAATAAGCTCTTAGCTTCTTCTACAGGCTTTTATTTATTCCACTATTTTCCACTTAGTTTTATCCTAAGACCTTATTTGTCATCATCTACCCTTTTCAATCCTTTCCCAGCAATTTATTCATCTTTCATTTTTATTTTATTTATAAACCCGCATAATTTACAGCTTTACCATATGCCCCAAGTCTGTGCCTCCATTTTCTATCTTCTTCCTTTCTCATCTTCTAGTCTCTTGCCAAATATCCGGGATTTCCACATCTGTTGCAAATAATTTGTCCTCTTCCTGTTCTTAATTCACCACCACGTATTAGCTTAACTTCTTCCACTTTTTCTTCAATCGGGTCGCGTGTTGGTTCTTCATTTTCCATTACTTTAAAATAACGTTTACCAACAATAGGTGTGTTTTTTCGCTATAGAGTTGAATCTTCTTCACTTTTCTCCTTGCATTGATTAATAACGGCTATAATAATCAATCCGCTTTGTGCCCTGGACAACGCCACCCTGGCGCGTCTGCTATCATTTAAACACCTTGGATCTCGGCGCTCCAGCGCTTTTTCAATTGTAATCGTTGCCTCAGTCTTTTCAGGTGAGGATAGAGTATGATGCGACGTCTTGTTCAATTTTCCTCTTATATTTAGAAATATGCGTAGAACGTCTTTTAACGGATATTTCAAGCTTTGTTAATCCTATGCGCCTTTCTGCGGGAACTGCGGCGATAACTCTTTCATCGTGTTTTTCGTTTGAAGAATAATTTTCGTATGACGAAAATTCACCTTAACCTTAAAAATCTTAAACTTCTGTCTAGATGGATCTCACATCTCCATTATCAGAATTGGCAAAATCGCAATATCTGAAATTCTGTAACGGAATTTATCTCGAACATAGACATGAGCCATCCCGCGGGAATAAACTTTTATAAGCCATAATTCCGATAATCACGATTGTTGCTCAAACACAAGGTTTTGTTTTGATCGACAATCCTGTCCCGAACGGGATTCCTCCGTCCACTCTCTAATAATAACAGTAAAATAATGAAGAAATTATTTATTAAAAATATGTATTTACATAAAATTAATTTAAATTTTTTTATAAACTTTTATTAATTTACAAATAGATTTTTAAAAAATTATTTCCATTTAACGAGGAAGAATGAGGAAGTAAAATTCAATAATTTAATTGCCAATCAGAAGCATGTGCCATCGATTTCTTCATTGCCATTGTAAACGCAAATAGCGTCTCGCAATTTAAAAAATTGATTTTAATTTAAATTTAATTAATGTTGAAAATTTTAAACATTGTCTGGAAAGTTTGTGTTAGTTTCTTAGTTTATCCCAAAGATTTGTTTTAAAATACTCCCACAGGTGTGGCCTCTTTCGAATAGCACCAAAATATATCAAATTATTAGCTAAAGTGAACGATGTTCTCTTGTGTGAATTAATATAAAAACAATTTTATTATTAAGTTATATATTTGAGGATATTAGCAATTTTACTGTAATATTTCCTATACAGTTTTGTTTAGTTTAATGAAGGATTTAGATATAAACATAAGTAAGTTTGTTGGAATATATAGACAATATTTTTTGACATAAATTTACATAGACTGTGTAATCTAGATTTAATGACACTAACGGGCTGACACTAAAGGGCTGTTATTTCAGTGTTTACAGTAACGATGATATTACTAATCTATTTATATTCAGGTTGATCTTATAATTTTTTGATAATATGGGATGTCGCATTAAACATTTTAAAGTGCATTAATTCAAAATATTTATTTAATCATATCCTTTTGATTTTCCCAGACAAAAATAATATTTCTTAATTTAATTTAGTGTAAATATTAATTCACATGATTGCACTTTGTTTTGCTTATACATGAAATAACTTTTATTTTTCCCTATTTATTTGAATGAATTTTCCCAAATTATTATTAAACTTTCTAATGTAATTAAATCATAAACAATGGCTTTTAATTATTTTACCGTGAAGCTAGATCGTTACATATGTATGTCTTTTGATTCAAGTCATGCAAATGTTGATTGAACGTTTAACTAAATTATAACAGACTTCTCATAATGCTGCCAAGAATCAAACCTTAATCGTGATTATTTTCCCAGGGACAATAATGCTTCAAGTATCATATCTGCTAGCCTAAGACTTTCTGAAATAAAAATCAAGCACGAAACAATACATAAATTTGAATGTTGACAACCTCAATTAATGTTTGAAATTAAATTTTAGTTTTTAAGAAAATAAAAGAATGAAATTGGTTATTATCATATTAATAATCGCCAATTCGAATTAGTCCATAATGCATTATTTAATTTATTAATTAAAATTGAATGGAGAAAATTCAAAGAAGATTTACCTCCTGAACTATTTAATAATTTAATTCAATTGAAAAATAATAGATTTGAAGTAGGACTTTTTCCTTTCAAAAAAATTAATAATAATGAATATTTACCCAAACATAATTTTTACATTAAAATAACTGAAAAATACGATGTTTGTAATTTTGATGAAAATGAATTATCTACAGATGGAGGCAAAGCTTTATCCCTCCAAAATAATATTTATTTAATTAAAGTTTGTGGAATAAAATGGTTGGGATTATTTAAATATTAATTTTAAAGACCAAACAAAGCGTCTTAAATCATGATTTAATCTGAACGTGTTTATTCACTAAATGGTTTGGCGGTTTCATAAAAAGAGGCGGCGGTTTTAGGGGCAACGGGTCATATTAATTAATAAATATTTAATTTATAAAAAAGTATACCGAAAATATCGGCCAGGATATTAGTTCCGGATCCAGATATCTGAATGATTTCACAAAAAACGGCAGGATTAGTCATCACGTTATTAACTCGAAGTTCTAAAACAATCCCTTTAGCGTTAAAATGGATCATACACCAATCTTTGAATATTTAATTTATTAAAAATTAAGTAAAATTTTAGTTAATAATCGATTCAATGCAAATTAGTGGAGTTGACAAAATTTTGATAATCCAATTAAAAAGTAATCCGTCGTTTGAAGAAAAACAATTTTCAAATGTAAAAGCATTGGATCTTGGAAGACCAAAAAGAGTGTTAAAATTTATAATTAATAAATTTCAAAAAAAAAAAACCAAAAAATGAGTATAATATGCGAGAAAAAAGAATTTATTTTTCATTTAGAGGAATATCCTGATTATTATTCAAGCATACATTTTGATCAAAGAATTTGTCTGAATGATAAATATATGCTTAAAGTAGAGGAAAATGAATTCAATATTGTAGGTTTTTGTTAAATTAAACAAAATCGAAACGTCAATCTCGAAACTAGAAATGCAAAATGAGAGAATTATAGAATGGGATGGACCATTTCTTAAGGGTGTTGGGATTTTGTTTGATAAAACCACCTGTCCCCTTTATTTAAGAAAAAAAACTTGTTTAAACTTAATATAAAAACCACGACTTCGGTTTACATCAACC
>JARQAB010000242.1:0-44627 GCA_036172955.1 Meloidogyne arenaria
CTTGGACATTTATACAATTTATTCGATAAATTTGACGAATAGCTTCTAAAACGAGTAAATTTTATGGTAATCAATAATTCTCTATTTCTATTCTTGGACATTTATACAATTTATTCGATAAATTTGACCGAATAGCTTCTAAAACGAGTAAAAATTTATGGTAATCAAATTCTCTATTTCTATTCTTGGACATTTATACAATTTATTCGATAAATTTGACCGATAGCTTCTAAAACGAGTAAAAATTTTATGGTAATCAATAATTCTCTATTTCTATTCTGGACATTTATACAATTATTCGATAAATTTGACCGAATAGCTTCTAAAACGAGTAAAAATTTTATGGTAATCAATAATTCTCTATTTCTATTCTTGGACATTTATACAATTTATTCGATAAATTTGACCGAATAGCTTCTAAAACGAGTAAAAATTTTATGGTAATCAATAATTCTCTATTTCTATTCTGGGACATTTATACAATTTATTCGATAAAATTTGACCGAATAGCTTCTAAAACGAGTAAAAATTTTATGGTAATCAATAATTCTCTATTTCTATTCTTGGACATTTATACAATTTATTCGATAAATTTGACGAATAGCTCTAAAACGAGTAAAAATTTTATGGTAATCAATAATTCTCTATTTCTATTCTTGGACATTTATACAATTTATTCGATAAATTTGACCGAATAGCTTCTAAAACGAGTAAAAATTTTATGGTAATCAATAATTCTCTATTTCTATTCTTGGACATTTATACAATTTATTCGATAAATTTGACAGAATAGCTTCTAAAAACGAGTAAAAATTTTATGGTAATCAATAATTCTCTATTTCTATTGTTGGAGATTTATACATTTTTTCGATAAATTTGACCGAATATCTTCTAAAACGAGTAAAAATTTTATGGTAATCAATAATTCTCTATTTCTATTCTTGGACATTTATACAATTTATTCGATAAATTTGACCGAATAGCTTCTAAAACGAGTAAAATTTTCTGGTAATCAATAATTCTCTATTTCTATTCTTGGACATTTATACAATTTATTCGATAAATTTGACCGAATAGCTTCTAAAACGAGTAAAAATTTTATGGTAATCAATAATTCTCTATTTCTATTCTTGGACATTTATACAATTTATTCGATAAATTTGACCGAATAGCTTCTAAAACGAGTAAAAATTTTATGGTAATCAATAATTCTCTATTTCTATTCTTGGACATTATACAATTTATTCGTTAAATT
The DNA here is from genome assembly GCA_036172955.1 of Meloidogyne arenaria. Taxonomy (NCBI): domain Eukaryota; kingdom Metazoa; phylum Nematoda; class Chromadorea; order Rhabditida; family Meloidogynidae; genus Meloidogyne; species Meloidogyne arenaria. The sequence goes on from JARQAB010000242.1 coordinate 1,256, forward strand.
TGACCGAATAGCTTCTAAAACGAGTAAAAATTTTATGGTAATCAATAATTCTCTATTTCTATTCTTGGACATTTATACAATTTATTCGATAAATTTGACCGAATAGCTTCTAAAACGAGTAAAAATTTTATGGTAATCAATAATTCTCTATTTCTATTCTTGGACATTTATACAATTTATTCGATAAATTTGACCGAATAGCTTCTAAAACGAGTAAAAATTTTATGGTAATCAATAATTCTCTATTTCTATTCTTGGACATTTATACAATTTATTCGATAAATTTGACCGAATAGCTTCTAAAACGAGTAAAAATTTTATGGTAATCAATAATTCTCTATTTCTATTCTTGGACATTTATACAATTTATTCGATAAATTTGACCGAATAGCTTCTAAAACGAGTAAAATTTTATGGTAATCAATAATTCTCTATTTCTATTCTTGGACATTTATACAATTTATTCGATAAATTTGACCGAATAGCTTCTAAAACGAGTAAAAATTTTATGGTAATCAATAATTCTCTATTTCTATTCTTGGACATTTATACAATTTATTCGATAAATTTGACCGAATAGCTTCTAAAACGAGTAAAAATTTTATGGTAATCAATAATTCTCTATTTCTATTCTTGGACATTTATACAATTTATTCGATAAATTTGACCGAATAGCTTCTAAAACGAGTAAAATTTTATGGTAATCAATAATTCTCTATTTCTATTCTTGGACATTTATACAATTTATTCGATAAATTTGACCGAATAGCTTCTAAAACGAGTAAAAATTTTATGGTAATCAATAATTCTCTATTTCTATTCTTGGACATTTATACAATTTATTCGATAAATTTGACCGAATAGCTTCTAAAACGAGTAAAAATTTTATGGTAATCAATAATTCTCTATTTCTATTCTTGGACATTTATACAATTTATTCGATAAATTTGACCGAATAGCTTCTAAAACGAGTAAAATTTTATGGTAATCAATAATTCTCTATTTCTATTCTTGGACATTTATACAATTTATTCGATAAATTTGACCGAATAGCTTCTAAAACGAGTAAAAATTTTATGGTAATCAATAATTCTCTATTTCTATTCTTGGACATTTATACAATTTATTCGATAAATTTGACCGAATAGCTTCTAAAACGAGTTAAAATTTTATGGTAATCAATAATTCTCTATTTCTATTCTTGGACATTTATACAATTTATTCGATAAATTTGACCGAATAGCTTCTAAAACGATTAAAATTTTATGGTAATCAATAATTCTCTATTTCTATTCTTGGACATTTATACAATTTATTCGATAAATTTGACCGAATAGCTTCTAAAACGAGTAAAAATTTTATGGTAATCAATAATTCTCTATTTCTATCTTGGACATTTATACAATTTATTCGATAAATTTGACCGAATAGCTTCTAAAACGAGTAAAAATTTTATGGTAATCAATAATTCTCTATTTCTATTCTTGGACACATTTATACAATTTATTCGATAAATTTGACCGAATAGCTTCTAAAACGAGTAAAAATTTTATGGTAATCAATAATTCTCTATTTCTATTCTTGGACATTTATACAATTTATTCGATAAATTTGACCGAATAGCTTCTAAAACGAGTAAAAATTTTATGGTAATCAATAATTCTCTATTTCTATTCTTGGACATTTATACAATTTATTCGATAAATTTGACCGAATAGCTTCTAAAAAGATAAAAAATTATAACGTAATAAATACTTAACTATTACTATACTTGGAGATTTATACAATTTATTCGATAAATTTGACCGAATAGCTTCTAAAACGAGGTAAAAATTTTATGGTAATCAATAATTCTCTATTTCTATTCTTGGACATTTATACAATTTATTCGATAAATTTGACCGAATAGCTTCTAAAACGAGTAAAAATTTTATGGTAATCAATAATTCTCTATTTCTATTCTTGGACATTTATACAATTATACTATATATTTGACCGAATTGCTTCTAAAACGAGTAAAAATTTTATGGTAATCAATAATTCTCTATTTTATTCTTGGACATTTATACAATTTATTCGATAAATTTGACCGAATAGCTTCTAAAACGAGTAAAAATTTTATGGTAATCAATAATTCTCTATTTCTATTCTTGGACATTTATACAATTTATTCGATAAATTTGACCGAATAGCTTCTAAAACGAGTAAAAATTTTATGGTAATCAATAATTCTCTATTTCTATTCTTGGACATTTATACAATTTATTCGATAAATTTGACCGAATAGCTTCTAAAACGAGTAAAAATTTTATGGTAATCAATAATTCTCTATTTCTATTCTTGGACATTTATACAATTTATTCGATAAATTTGACCGAATAGCTTCTAAAACGAGTAAAAATTTTATGGTAATCAATAATTCTCTATTTCTATTCTTGGACATTTATACAATTTATTCGATAAATTTGACCGAATAGCTTCTAAAACGAGTAAAAATTTTATGGTAATCAATAATTCTCTATTTCTATTCTTGGACATTTATACAATTTATTCGATAAATTTGACCGAATAGCTTCTAAAACGAGTAAAAATTTTATGGTAATCAATAATTCTCTATTTCTATTCTTGGACATTTATACAATTTATTCGATAAATTTGACCGAATAGCTTCTAAAACGAGTAAAAATTTTATGGTAATCAATAATTCTCTATTTCTATTCTTGGACATTTATACAATTTATTCGATAAATTTGACCGAATAGCTTCTAAAACGAGTAAAATTTTATGGTAATCAATAATTCTCTATTTCTATTCTTGGACATTTATACAATTTATTCGATAAATTTGACCGAATAGCTTCTAAAACGAGTAAAAATTTTATGGTAATCAATAATTCTCTATTTCTATTCTTGGACATTTATACAATTTATTCGATAAATTTGACCGAATAGCTTCTAAAACGAGTAAAAATTTTATGGTAATCAATAATTCTCTATTTCTATTCTTGGACATTTATACAATTTATTCGATAAATTTGACCGAATAGCTTCTAAAACGAGTAAAAATTTTATGGTAATCAATAATTCTCTATTTCTATTCTTGGACATTTATACAATTTATTCGATAAATTTGACCGAATAGCTTCTAAAACGAGTAAAAATTTTATGGTAATCAATAATTCTCTATTTCTATTCTTGGACATTTATACAATTTATTCGATAAATTTGACCGAATAGCTTCTAAAACGAGTAAAAATTTTATGGTAATCAATAATTCTCTATTTCTATTCTTGGACATTTATACAATTTATTCGATAAATTTGACCGAATAGCTTCTAAAACGAGTAAAAATTTTATGGTAATCAATAATTCTCTATTTCTATTCTTGGACATTTATACAATTTATTCGATAAATTTGACCGAATAGCTTCTAAAACGAGTAAAAATTTTATGGTAATCAATAATTCTCTATTTCTATTCTTGGACATTTATACAATTTATTCGATAAATTTGACCGAATAGCTTCTAAAACGAGTAAAAATTTTATGGTAATCAATAATTCTCTATTTCTATTCTTGGACATTTATACAATTTATTCGATAAATTTGACCGAATAGCTTCTAAAACGAGTAAAAATTTTATGGTAATCAATAATTCTCTATTTCTATTCTTGGACATTTATACAATTTATTCGATAAATTTGACCGAATAGCTTCTAAAACGAGTAAAAATTTTATGGTAATCAATAATTCTCTATTTCTATTCTTGGACATTTATACAATTTATTCGATAAATTTGACCGAATAGCTTCTAAAACGAGTAAAAATTTATGGTAATCAATAATTCTCTATTTCTATTCTTGGACATTTATACAATTTATTCGATAAATTTGACCGAATAGCTTCTAAAACGAGTAAAAATTTTATGGTAATCAATAATTCTCTATTTCTATTCTTGGACATTTATACAATTTATTCGATAAATTTGACCGAATAGCTTCTAAAACGAGTAAAAATTTTATGGTAATCAATAATTCTCTATTTCTATTCTTGGACATTTATACAATTTATTCGATAAATTTGACCGAATAGCTTCTAAAACGAGTAAAAATTTTATGGTAATCAATAATTCTCTATTTCTATTCTTGGACATTTTATACAATTTATTCGATAATTTGACCGAATAGCTTCTAAAACGAGTAAAAATTTTATGGTAATCAATAATTCTCTATTTCTATTCTTGGACATTTATACAATTTATTCGATAAATTTGACCGAATAGCTTCTAAAACGAGTAAAAATTTTATGGTAATCAATAATTCTCTATTTCTATTCTTGGACATTTATACAATTTATTCGATAAATTTGACCGAATAGCTTCTAAAACGAGTAAAAATTTTATGGTAATCAATAATTCTCTATTTCTATTCTTGGACATTTATACAATTTATTCGATAAATTTGACCGAATAGCTTCTAAAACGAGTAAAAATTTTATGGTAATCAATAATTCTCTATTTCTATTCTTGGACATTTATACAATTTATTCGATAAATTTGACCGAATAGCTTCTAAAACGAGTAAAAATTTTATGGTAATCAATAATTCTCTATTTCTATCTTGGACATTTATACAATTTATTCGATAAATTTGACCGAATAGCTTCTAAAACGAGTAAAAATTTTATGGTAATCAATAATTCTCTATTTCTATTCTTGGACATTTATACAATTTATTCGATAAATTGACCGAATAGCTTCTAAAACGAGTAAAAATTTATGGTAATCAATAATTCTCTATTTCTATTCTTGGACATTTATACAATTTTTTCGATAAATTTGACCGAATAGCTTCTAAAACGAGTAAAAATTTTATGGTAATCAATAATTCTCTATTTCTATTCTTGGACATTTATACAATTTATTCGATAAATTTGACCGAATAGCATCTAAAACGAGTAAAACATTTATGGTAATAAATAATTCTCTATTTATTCTTGGACATTTATACAATTTATTCGATAAATTTGACCGAATAGCTTCTAAAACGAGTAAAAATTTTTGGTAATCAATAATTCTCTATTTCTATTCTTGGACATTTATACAATTTATTCGATAAATTTGACCGAATAGCTTCTAAAACGAGTAAAAATTTATGGTAATCAATAATCTCTATTTCTATTCTTGGACATTTATACAATTTATTCGATAAATTTGACCGAATAGCTTCTAAAACGAGTAAAAATTTTATGGTAATCAATAATTCTATTCTATTCTGGACATTTATACAATTTATTCGATAAATTTGACCGAATAGCTTCTAAAACGAGTAAAAATTTATGGTAATCAATAATTCTCTATTTCTATTCTTGGACATTATACAATTTATTCGATAAATTTGACCGAATAGCTTCTAAAACGAGTAAAAATTTTATGGTAATCAATAATTCTCTATTTCTATTCTTGGACATTTATACAATTTATTCGATAAATTTGACCGAATAGCTTCTAAAACGAGTAAAAATTTTATGGTAATCAATAATTCTCTATTTCTATTCTTGGACATTTATACAATTTATTCGATAAATTTGACCGAATAGCTTCTAAAACGAGTAAAAATTTTATGGTAATCAATAATTCTCTATTTCTATTCTTGGACATTTATACAATTTATTCGATAAATTTGACCGAATAGCTTCTAAAACGAGTAAAAATTTTATGGTAATCAATAATTCTCTATTTCTATTCTTGGACATTTATACAATTTATTCGATAAATTTGACCGAATAGCTTCTAAAACGAGTAAAAATTTTATGGTAATCAATAATTCTCTATTTCTATTCTTGGACATTTATACAATTTATTCGATAAATTTGACCGAATAGCTTCTAAAACGAGTAAAAATTTTATGGTAATCAATAATTCTCTATTTCTATTCTTGGACATTTATACAATTTATTCGATAAATTTGACCGAATAGCTTCTAAAACGAGTAAAAATTTTATGGTAATCAATAATTCTCTATTTCTATTCTTGGACATTTATACAATTTATTCGATAAATTTGACCGAATAGCTTCTAAAACGAGTAAAAATTTTATGGTAATCAATAATTCTCTATTTCTATTCTTGGACATTTATACAATTTATTCGATAAATTTGACCGAATAGCTTCTAAAACGAGTAAAAATTTTATGGTAATCAATAATTCTCTATTTCTATTCTTGGACATTTATACAATTTATTCGATAAATTTGACCGAATAGCTTCTAAAACGAGTAAAAATTTTATGGTAATCAATAATTCTCTATTTCTATTCTTGGACATTTATACAATTTATTCGATAAATTTGACCGAATAGCTTCTAAAACGAGTAAAAATTTTATGGTAATCAATAATTCTCTATTTCTATTCTTGGACATTTATACAATTTATTCGATAAATTTGACCGAATAGCTTCTAAAACGAGTAAAAATTTTATGGTAATCAATAATTCTCTATTTCTATTCTTGGACATTTATACAATTTATTCGATAAATTTGACCGAATAGCTTCTAAAACGAGTAAAATTTTATGGTAATCAATAATTCTCTATTTCTATTCTTGGACATTTATACAATTTATTCGATAAATTTGACCGAATAGCTTCTAAAACGAGTAAAAATTTTATGGTAATCAATAATTATCTATTTCTATACTTGCACATTTATACAATTTTTCGATAAATTTGACCGAATAGCTTCTAAAACGAGTAAAAATTTATGGTAATCAATAATTCTCTATTTCTATTCTTGGACATTTATACAATTTATTCGATAAATTTGACCGAATAGCTTCTAAATCGAGTAAAAATTTTATGGTAATCAATAATTCTCTATTTCTATTCTTGGACATTTATACAATTTATTCGATAAATTTGACCGAATAGCTTCTAAAACGAGTAAAATTTTATGGTAATCAATAATTCTCTATTTCTATTCTTGGACATTTATACAATTTATTCGATAAATTTGACCGAATAGCTTCTAAAACGAGTAAAAATTTTATGGTAATCAATAATTCTCTATTTCTATTCTTGGACATTTATACAATTTATTCGATAAATTTGACCGAATAGCTTCTAAAACGAGTAAAAATTTTATGGTAATCAATAATTCTCTATTTCTATTCTTGGACATTTATACAATTTATTCGATAAATTTGACCGAATAGCTTCTAAAACGAGTAAAAATTTTATGGTAATCAATAATTCTCTATTTCTATTCTTGGACATTTATACAATTTATTCGATAAATTTGACCGAATAGCTTCTAAAACGAGTAAAAATTTTATGGTAATCAATAATTCTCTATTTCTATTCTTGGACATTTATACAATTTATTCGATAAATTTGACCGAATAGCTTCTAAAACGAGTAAAAATTTTATGGTAATCAATAATTCTCTATTTCTATTCTTGGACATTTATACAATTTATTCGATAAATTTGACCGAATAGCTTCTAAAACGAGTAAAAATTTTATGGTAATCAATAATTCTCTATTTCTATTCTTGGACATTTATACAATTTATTCGATAAATTTGACCGAATAGCTTCTAAAACGAGTAAAAATTTTATGGTAATCAATAATTCTCTATTTCTATTCTTGGACATTTATACAATTTATTCGATAAATTTGACCGAATAGCTTCTAAAACGAGTAAAAATTTTATGGTAATCAATAATTCTCTATTTCTATTCTTGGACATTTATACAATTTATTCGATAAATTTGACCGAATAGCTTCTAAAACGAGTAAAAATTTTATGGTAATCAATAATTCTCTATTTCTATTCTTGGACATTTATACAATTTATTCGATAAATTTGACCGAATAGCTTCTAAAACGAGTAAAAATTTTATGGTAATCAATAATTCTCTATTTCTATTCTTGGACATTTATACAATTTATTCGATAAATTTGACCGAATAGCTTCTAAAACGAGTAAAAATTTTATGGTAATCAATAATTCTCTATTTCTATTCTTGGACATTTATACAATTTATTCGATAAATTTGACCGAATAGCTTCTAAAACGAGTAAAAATTTTATGGTAATCAATAATTCTCTATTTCTATTCTTGGACATTTATACAATTTATTCGATAAATTTGACCGAATAGCTTCTAAAACGAGTAAAAATTTTATGGTAATCAATAATTCTCTATTTCTATTCTTGGACATTTATACAATTTATTCGATAAATTTGACCGAATAGCTTCTAAAACGAGTAAAAATTTTATGGTAATCAATAATTCTCTATTTCTATTCTTGGACATTTATACAATTTATTCGATAAATTTGACCGAATAGCTTCTAAAACGAGTAAAAATTTTATGGTAATCAATAATTCTCTATTTCTATTCTTGGACATTTATACAATTTATTCGATAAATTTGACCGAATAGCTTCTAAAACGAGTAAAAATTTTATGGTAATCAATAATTCTCTATTTCTATTCTTGGACATTTATACAATTTATTCGATAAATTTGACCGAATAGCTTCTAAAACGAGTAAAAATTTTATGGTAATCAATAATTCTCTATTTCTATTCTTGGACATTTATACAATTTATTCGATAAATTGACCGAATAGCTTCTAAAACGAGGTAAAAATTTTATGGTAATCAATAATTCTCTATTTCTATTCTTGGACATTTATACAATTTATTCGATAAATTTGACCGAATAGCTTCTAAAACGAGTAAAAATTTTATGGTAATCAATAATTCTCTATTTCTATTCTTGGACATTTATACAATTTATTCGATAAATTTGACCGAATAGCTTCTAAAACGAGTAAAAATTTTATGGTAATCAATAATTCTCTATTTCTATTCTTGGACATTTATACAATTTATTCGATAAATTTGACCGAATAGCTTCTAAACGAGTAAAAATTTTATGGTAATCAATAATTCTCTATTTCTATTCTTGGACATTTATACAATTTATTCGATAAATTTGACCGAATAGCTTCTAAAACGAGTAAAAATTTTATGGTAATCAATAATTCTCTATTTCTATTCTTGGACATTTATACAATTTATTCGATAAATTTGACCGAATAGCTTCTAAAACGAGTAAAAATTTTATGGTAATCAATAATTCTCTATTTCTATTCTTGGACATTTATACAATTTATTCGATAAATTTGACCGAATAGCTTCTAAAACGAGTGAAAATTTTATGGTAATCAATAATTCTCTATTTCTATTCTTGGACATTTATACAATTTATTCGATAAATTTGACCGAATAGCTTCTAAAACGAGTAAAAATTTTATGGTAATCAATAATTCTTTATTTCTATTCTTGGACATTTATACAATTTATTCGATAAATTTGACCGAATAGCTTCTAAAACGAGTAAAAATTTTATGGTAATCAATAATTCTCTATTTCTATTCTTGGACATTTATACAATTTATTCGATAAATTTGACCGAATAGCTTCTAAAACGAGTAAAAATTTTATGGTAATCAATAATTCTCTATTTCTATTCTTGGACATTTATACAATTTATTCGATAAATTTGACCGAATAGCTTCTAAAACGAGTAAAAATTTTATGGTAATCAATAATTCTCTATTTCTATTCTTGGACATTTATACAATTTATTCGATAAATTTGACCGAATAGCTTCTAAAACGAGTAAAAATTTTATGGTAATCAATAATTCTCTATTTCTATTCTTGGACATTTATACAATTTATTCGATAAATTTGACCGAATAGCTTCTAAAACGAGTAAAAATTTTATGGTAATCAATAATTCTCTATTTCTATTCTTGGATTTATACAATTTATTCGATAAATTTGACGATAGCTTCTAAAACGAGTTTAAATTTTATGGTAATCAATAATTCTCTATTTCTATTCTTGTACATTTATACAATTTATTCGATAAATTTGACCGAATAGCTTCTAAAACGAGTAAAAATTTTATGGTAATCAATAATTCTCTATTTCTATTCTTGGACATTTATACAATTTATTCGATAAATTTGACCGAATAGCTTCTAAAACGAGTCAATATTTTATGGTAATCAATAATTCTCTATTTCTATTCTTGGACATTTATACAATTTATTCGATAAATTTGACCGAATAGCTTCTAAAACGAGTAAAAATTTTATGGTAATCAATAATTCTCTATTTCTATTCTTGGACATTTATACAATTTATTCGATAAATTTGACCGAATAGCTTCTAAAACGAGTAAAAATTTTATGGTAATCAATAATTCTCTATTTCTATTCTTGGACATTTATACAATTTATTCGATAAATTTGACCGAATAGCTTCTAAAACGAGTAAAAATTTTATGGTAATCAATAATTCTCTATTTCTATTCTTGGACATTTATACAATTTATTCGATAAATTTGACCGAATAGCTTCTAAAACGAGTAAAAATTTTATGGTAATCAATAATTCTCTATTTCTATTCTTGGACATTTATACAATTTATTCGATAAATTTGACCGAATAGCTTCTAAAACGAGTAAAAATTTTATGGTAATCAATAATTCTCTATTTCTATTCTTGGACATTTATACAATTTATTCGATAAATTTGACCGAATAGCTTCTAAAACGAGTAAAAATTTTATGGTAATCAATAATTCTCTATTTCTATTCTTGGACATTTATACAATTTATTCGATAAATTTGACCGAATAGCTTCTAAAACGAGTAAAAATTTTATGGTAATCAATAATTCTCTATTTCTATTCTTGGACATTTATACAATTTATTCGATAAATTTGACCGAATAGCTTCTAAAACGAGTAAAAATTTTATGGTAATCAATAATTCTCTATTTCTATTCTTGGACATTTATACAATTTATTCGATAAATTTGACCGAATAGCTTCTAAAACGAGTAAAAATTTTATGGTAATCAATAATTCTCTATTTCTATTCTTGGACATTTATACAATTTATTCGATAAATTTGACCGAATAGCTTCTAAAACGAGTAAAAATTTTATGGTAATCAATAATTCTCTATTTCTATTCTTGGACATTTATACAATTTATTCGATAAATTTGACCGAATAGCTTCTAAAACGAGTAAAAATTTTATGGTAATCAATAATTCTCTATTTCTATTCTTGGACATTTATACAATTTATTCGATAAATTTGACCGAATAGCTTCTAAAACGAGTAAAAATTTTATGGTAATCAATAATTCTCTATTTCTATTCTTGGACATTTATACAATTTATTCGATAAATTTGACCGAATAGCTTCTAAAACGAGTAAAAATTTTATGGTAATCAATAATTCTCTATTTCTATTCTTGGACATTTATACAATTTATTCGATAAATTTGACCGAATAGCTTCTAAAACGAGTAAAAATTTTATGGTAATCAATAATTCTCTATTTCTATTCTTGGACATTTATACAATTTATTCGATAAATTTGACCGAATAGCTTCTAAAACGAGTAAAAATTTTATGGTAATCAATAATTCTCTATTTCTATTCTTGGACATTTATACAATTTATTCGATAAATTTGACCGAATAGCTTCTAAAACGAGTAAAAATTTTATGGTAATCAATAATTCTCTATTTCTATTCTTGGACATTTATACAATTTATTCGATAAATTTGACCGAATAGCTTCTAAAACGAGTAAAAATTTTATGGTAATCAATAATTCTCTATTTCTATTCTTGGACATTTATACAATTTATTCGATAAATTTGACCGAATAGCTTCTAAAACGAGTAAAAATTTTATGGTAATCAATAATTCTCTATTTCTATTCTTGGACATTTATACAATTTATTCGATAAATTTGACCGAATAGCTTCTAAAACGAGTAAAAATTTTATGGTAATCAATAATTCTCTATTTCTATTCTTGGACATTTATACAATTTATTCGATAAATTTGACCGAATAGCTTCTAAAACGAGTAAAAATTTTATGGTAATCAATAATTCTCTATTTCTATTCTTGGACATTTATACAATTTATTCGATAAATTTGACCGAATAGCTTCTAAAACGAGTAAAAATTTTATGGTAATCAATAATTCTCTATTTCTATTCTTGGACATTTATACAATTTATTCGATAAATTTGACCGAATAGCTTCTAAAACGAGTAAAAATTTTATGGTAATCAATAATTCTCTATTTCTATTCTTGGACATTTATACAATTTATTCGATAAATTTGACCGAATAGCTTCTAAAACGAGTAAAAATTTTATGGTAATCAATAATTCTCTATTTCTATTCTTGGACATTTATACAATTTATTCGATAAATTTGACCGAATAGCTTCTAAAACGAGTAAAAATTTTATGGTAATCAATAATTCTCTATTTCTATTCTTGGACATTTATACAATTTATTCGATAAATTTGACCGAATAGCTTCTAAAACGAGTAAAAATTTTATGGTAATCAATAATTCTCTATTTCTATTCTTGGACATTTATACAATTTATTCGATAAATTTGACCGAATAGCTTCTAAAACGAGTAAAAATTTTATGGTAATCAATAATTCTCTATTTCTATTCTTGGACATTTATACAATTTATTCGATAAATTTGACCGAATAGCTTCTAAAACGAGTAAAAATTTTATGGTAATCAATAATTCTCTATTTCTATTCTTGGACATTTATACAATTTATTCGATAAATTTGACCGAATAGCTTCTAAAACGAGTAAAAATTTTATGGTAATCAATAATTCTCTATTTCTATTCTTGGACATTTATACAATTTATTCGATAAATTTGACCGAATAGCTTCTAAAACGAGTAAAAATTTTATGGTAATCAATAATTCTCTATTTCTATTCTTGGACATTTATACAATTTATTCGATAAATTTGACCGAATAGCTTCTAAAACGAGTAAAAATTTTATGGTAATCAATAATTCTCTATTTCTATTCTTGGACATTTATACAATTTATTCGATAAATTTGACCGAATAGCTTCTAAAACGAGTAAAAATTTTATGGTAATCAATAATTCTCTATTTCTATTCTTGGACATTTATACAATTTATTCGATAAATTTGACCGAATAGCTTCTAAAACGAGTAAAAATTTTATGGTAATCAATAATTCTCTATTTCTATTCTTGGACATTTATACAATTTATTCGATAAATTTGACCGAATAGCTTCTAAAACGAGTAAAAATTTTATGGTAATCAATAATTCTCTATTTCTATTCTTGGACATTTATACAATTTATTCGATAAATTTGACCGAATAGCTTCTAAAACGAGTAAAAATTTTATGGTAATCAATAATTCTCTATTTCTATTCTTGGACATTTATACAATTTATTCGATAAATTTGACCGAATAGCTTCTAAAACGAGTAAAAATTTTATGGTAATCAATAATTCTCTATTTCTATTCTTGGACATTTATACAATTTATTCGATAAATTTGACCGAATAGCTTCTAAAACGAGTAAAAATTTTATGGTAATCAATAATTCTCTATTTCTATTCTTGGACATTTATACAATTTATTCGATAAATTTGACCGAATAGCTTCTAAAACGAGTAAAAATTTTATGGTAATCAATAATTCTCTATTTCTATTCTTGGACATTTATACAATTTATTCGATAAATTTGACCGAATAGCTTCTAAAACGAGTAAAAATTTTATGGTAATCAATAATTCTCTATTTCTATTCTTGGACATTTATACAATTTATTCGATAAATTTGACCGAATAGCTTCTAAAACGAGTAAAAATTTTATGGTAATCAATAATTCTCTATTTCTATTCTTGGACATTTATACAATTTATTCGATAAATTTGACCGAATAGCTTCTAAAACGAGTAAAAATTTTATGGTAATCAATAATTCTCTATTTCTATTCTTGGACATTTATACAATTTATTCGATAAATTTGACCGAATAGCTTCTAAAACGAGTAAAAATTTTATGGTAATCAATAATTCTCTATTTCTATTCTTGGACATTTATACAATTTATTCGATAAATTTGACCGAATAGCTTCTAAAACGAGTAAAAATTTTATGGTAATCAATAATTCTCTATTTCTATTCTTGGACATTTATACAATTTATTCGATAAATTTGACCGAATAGCTTCTAAAACGAGTAAAAATTTTATGGTAATCAATAATTCTCTATTTCTATTCTTGGACATTTATACAATTTATTCGATAAATTTGACCGAATAGCTTCTAAAACGAGTAAAAATTTTATGGTAATCAATAATTCTCTATTTCTATTCTTGGACATTTATACAATTTATTCGATAAATTTGACCGAATAGCTTCTAAAACGAGTAAAAATTTTATGGTAATCAATAATTCTCTATTTCTATTCTTGGACATTTATACAATTTATTCGATAAATTTGACCGAATAGCTTCTAAAACGAGTAAAAATTTTATGGTAATCAATGATTCGCTAGTTCTATGCTTGGACATTTATACAATTTCTTATTCCGATCGAAAATTTGCCGAATAGCTGTCTAAACGAGTGAAAATTTATGTTAAGCAATAACTTCTCTATTTCTATTATTGGAACATGTAGACAATTTATCGATAAAGTTGACCGAATGAGCTTCAAAACGAGTAAAATGTTTATGTAATCATAATTCTCTATTTCTAGTATTTCATTTGATACATTTTATTCTATAATTTGACCGAATAGCTTCTAAACGAGATGAAAATTTATGGTAATCAATATCCTCTATATTCTATTCTTGGACATTTATAAACAATTTATTCGATAAATTTGACCGAATAGCTTCCTAAAACGAGTAAAAATTTTATGGTAATCAATTAAGTCTCTATTTCTATTCTTGGACATTTATACATTTATTCGATAAATTTGACCGCTAGCTTTCTAAACGAGTAAAATTTTTATGGTAATCAATTAATTCTCTATTTCGAATTCTTGGACATTTATCAATTTATTCGATAATTTGACCCGAATAGCTTCTAAAACGAGTAAAAATATGTTATGGTCTCAATAATTCTCTCTTTTCTATTCTTGGAGACATTAATACAATTTATTCGATAATTTGACCGAATAGCTTCTAAAACGGTAAACTTATGGTATCAGATAATTCTATTTCTATGCTTGGACATTTAAACAATTTATATTCGATAATTATGACCGAAATAGCTTCTAAAACGGTCCAATTTTATGTATCACAATTTCTCTCTTTTCTATTCTTGACATTTATACCTTTATTCGATAAATTTGAACCGAAGAGCTCTAAACGAGTGAAAATTTTATGGTAATCAATAATTTCTATTATCTATTCTTGACATTTATAACAATTTAATATGCGAAATTTGACCGACATATCTGTGCTAAAACGAGTACAAATTATTATGGTAATCAATAAATTATCTCATTTCTATTCCTGGACATTTATACAATTTATTCGATATAATAACGAATACTTCTAAACGAGTAAAACTTTTATGGTAATCACTCATTCATCTATTTCTATTATGGACATTTATACATTTATTCGTGGAATTTTTGACCGCATGCTTCTAAACACGAGTGCAAATTTTCTGGTAAAAATAATTCTCTCGTTCTATTCTTGGACATTTATACATTTATCGCATAAATTTGAAACCGAATAGCTTCTAAAACGAGTAAAAATTTTATGTAATCAATAATTCTCTATTTCTATTCCTTGGACAGTTATACAATTTATTCGATAAATTTTGACCGAATAGCTTCTAAAACGAGTCAAAATTTTATGGTAATCCAATTAATTCTCTATTTCCTATTCGGGGTGGACATTTATACAATTTTATTACGATAAATTTGTATCCGCGAATAGCTTCTAAAACGCGTAAAAATTTTATGGTACAATCAATAATTTCTCTATTTCTTATTTATTTGGACATTTCTTACAAGTATTCCGATAAATTTGACCGAATAGGGCTTCTAAAAAAACGAGTAAAAATTTTATGGTAATCAATACTTTCTCTATTTCTCATTTCTTGGGACATTTATACAAATTTAATTCGATTAAATTTGCGACCGAATAGCTTCTAAAACGAGTAGTAAAAATTTTATGGTAAATCAATAATTCATCCTATGGTCTATTCTTCGGACATTTATACAAATTTATATTCAGAATAAATTTGACCGAATCGCTTCTAAAACGAGTAAAAATTTTATGGTAATTCCAATAATTCTCTAATTTCTATTCTTGACATTTATTAACAATTTATTCGATTAAATTTGACCCGAATAAGCTTCTAAAACGAGTAAAAATTTATATGGTAATCAATAATTCTCTATTTCTATTCTTGGACATTTTATATAACAATTTATTCGATAAACTTTGGACCGAATATCTTCTAAAACGAGTAAAAATTTTATGGTAATCAATAATTCTCTATTTCTATTCATTGGACATTTAATACAATTTGATTCGATGAAATTAAGACCGAATAGCTGTCTAAAACGAGGTAAAAATTTTAATGGTAATCAATAATTCTCTATTTCTATTAGTGGAACTTTATTACAATTTATTCGATAAATTTGGAACCGAATTAGCATTCTAAAACGAGTGAAAATTTTATGGTAACCAATAATTCTCTATTTCTATTTCTTGGACATTTATACAAATTTATTCCGAAATTTGACCGAATAGCTTCCTAAAAACGAGTAAAAAATTTTATGGTAATCAATAATTCTCTATTTTTTCTATTCCTTGGACATTATGACAATTTTATTCGATAAATTTGACCCGAGGATAGCTTCTAAAACGAGTAAAAATTTTATTGGTAATCAAATTAATCACGCTATTTCTCTTCTTGGACTTTTATACACAGTTTTTATTCGATAAATTTGGACCGAATGGAGCTTCTTAAGGAAACCGAGTAAAAATTTTATGGTTAATCAATTAATTTCTCTATTTCTATTCTTGGACTTTATACAATTTAATTCGATAAATTTGATACCGAATAGCGTTCTAAAACGAGTAAAAATTTTATGGTAATCAAATAGATTCTCTATTTTCTATTCTTGGACATTTAACTACAATTTTATTCGATAGAAAAATTTGACCGAATACGCTTCCTAAAAACGAGTAAAAATTTTTAGTGGTAATCAATAATTCTTATTTTCTATTATTGGACATTTAGACAATTTATTCGATTAATTTGACCGAATAAGCTTCTAAAACGAGTCAAAACCATTTTGATGGTAAATCCAATAATTCTCTTTTCTATTCTTGGAACATTTTTATACAATTTTTATTCGATAAAATGTGAACCGAATAGTTCTCTAAACCGCGCTAAAAATTTTATGGTAATCAATAAATTCTCTATTTTCTAGTTCTTGGACATTTATACAATTTATTCGATACAATTGGAACCGAAATAGCTTCTAAAAACGAGTTAAAAAAGTTATGGTAATCAATATTCTCTAGTTCTATTCTTTGGACATTTATACAATTTATTCGATAAATTTGACCGCATAAGCTTCTAAAACGATGTAAAAATTTTATGGTAATCAATAATTCTCTATTCTATTCGTGACATTTAAACTTTATTCGATAAATTTGACCGAAGACGCTTCTTTCTAAAACGAGTAAAAATTTTGATGGTAATCAATAATTTCTCTATTGCTATTCTTGGGGTACATTTATAACAATGTTATTCGATAAAATTTGGACCCGAATTAGCTTCTAAAAAACGAGGTGAAAAATTTTAATGTGTAATCAATAATTCTCTATTTTCTATTCTTGGGACATTTTGATACAATTTATTCGATTTAAATTTGACCTACTAAGCTTCTAAAAACGACGGGTATTAAAAAAAAAATTTTATGGTAATCACATAAGTTCTCATATTTCTATTCTTGGAAGCATTTATACAATTATTTATTCGATAATTTGAACCGAAATAGCTTCTAAAACCGCGGCGGTAAAAATTTTTATGGTAATCAATAATTTCCTCTATTTCTATTCTTGGACATTTTTATACGTATTTATTCGAATAAAGTTTGGACCGACATAGCTTCTTAAAAAACGATTAAAAAATTTTATGGTAATCAATAATACCTCTATTTCTAATTCCTTGACCCATTTATACAATTTATTCGATAGCATTTGAACCCGAATAGCTTTCCTAAAAACGAGTAGTAAAAACACCTTTTATTGGTAGCTCAATAATTCTCTATTTCTATTCTTGGACATTTGTACAATTTATTCTGATCAAATTTGACCCGAATAGCTTCTTAAAAAACGAGTAAAATTTTTTATGGTAATCAATATTCTCTCTATTTCTATTACTTGGAAACCAATTTATACAATTTATTCGATAAATTTGGGGACCGACTATAGCTTCTAAAACGAGTGAACCAATTTTATGGTAATCAATAATTCTCTATTTCTATGTCTTGGACATTGTAACAAATTTAATTCAATATTTCTCATTGTGCTATCTGGACATTTTATACAATTTATTCGATAAAAATTTGACCGAATAGCTTCTAAAACGAGTAAAAATTTTATGGTTAATCAATAATTCTTCTATTTCTATTCCCTTTGGGACATTTATATACCAATTATTCGATAAATTTGACCGGAATAGCTTCTAAAAAACGAGTGAAAAATTTTTATGGTATCAATAATCCTCTATTTTCTATTCTTGGACATTTATTACAATTTATTCGATAAATTTGACCGAATAGCTTCTAAAAAACGGGAAAAGTAAAAATTTTATGGTAATTCAAATAATTCTCAATTTCTATCTTGGGACATTTATACAATTTATTCGATAAATTTGACCGAATAGCTTCTAAAACGAGTAAAAATCTTATGGTAATCAATAATCTTCTATTTCTATTCTTGGGACATTTATACAATTGTATTCGATAAATTTGACCCGAATAGCTTCTAAAACGAGTAAAAAAATTTTATGGTACAATTTAATCAATATTCTCTATTTCTATTCCTGGACATGTTATACAATTTATTCGATAAATTTGACCGAATGCAATGCATCTAAAACGAAGTAAATAAGTTTATGGAATCCACTAATTCTCTATTTCTATTCTGGACATTATTACCAATTTATTCGATAAATTTGACCGCATACGTCTTCTTCTAAACGTAATGTGAAAATTTTATGGTAATTCATATAATTCTCTATTTCTATTCTTGGACATTTTATACAATTTATTCGATAAATTTGACCGAATAGACTCTAAAACGATTGTAAAAATTTTTATGGTAGAAGATCAATAATTCTCTATTTCTATTAGTGTGGACCTTATAGTAGTATTATTCTGTTATAATGATTGATAAACGAATAGCTTTCGTTAGAAATACGATGTAAAATCATTTTCTGGTACTATTCAGCTAATCAGTAATCTCTATCGCTATTCTATTCGCTGGCACATTTTATACAATTTATTCAGATAATTTTGAACCCGGAAAGCTTCTAAAACGAGTAATAAATTTTTAATGGTATATCAATAATTCTCTATTTCTAACTTCTTGGACATTTATACAATTATATTCGATAAATTTGGACCGAAATAGCTTCTAAAACGATGGTAAAAATTTTATGGACTCAAAATCAATAAATTCTCTATTTCTATTCTGGAAATTTAAATACAATTATATTCGAGTAAATTGTGATTCCGAGTAGCTTCGAAAACGAGTAAAAATTATGGTAATCGTTTAAGTCTCTATTTCGTATTCTTGGACATTTATCGAATAAAACAATGTTATTCGTATAAATGTGAACGAATAGATTCTAAACCGCGTAAATAATTTTATGGTAATCAATAATTCTCTATGTCTTATCTTGCGACATTTTACAATTTTCGATAATTGGACCGAATAGCTTCTAAAACGAGTAAAAATTTTATGGTAATCAAAATTCTCTATTTCTATTCTGGGTGACATTTATACATTATTCGATAAATTTGACCGAATCGCTTCTAAACGAGTCCAAAAATTTTATGGTAATCAATAATTCTATGATTTCTATTCGTGGAAATTTTACTCGTTTAGATAGAAGCTATTCGGTCAAATTTATCGAATAAATGTTGTATAATGTCCAAAGACTAGAAATAGAGAATCCCCCTTGATTACCAATAAAATTTTACTTAGTTTTAGAAGCCTATTCGTGTCAACTGTTGTTGTATCGAATAAATTGTTTATAAATGTCCAAGAAATTAGAAATAGAGGACTAATTGATTACCAGTAATATTTTACTCGTTTTTTAGAAGCTATTCGGTCAAATTTATCGAATATAAAAATTTGTCTAATCAGGGGTCCAAGATAGAAATAGAGAATTATGATTACCATAAAATTTTACTCGTTTTAGAAGCTATTCGGTCAAATTTATCGGGAATATACATTGTATAAAATGTCCAAGAATAGAAAATAGGAGATTATGATTACCATAAAATTTTTACTCGTTTTAGAAGCTATTCGGTCAAATTTATCGAAATAAATTGTATAAATGTCCAAGAATAGAACTAGAGAATTATTGACTTCCCATAAATTTACTCGTTTTTTAGAAGCTATTCGGTTCCAAATTTATCGCATAAATTGTATAAATGTCCAGGAATAGAAATAGGAGAATTATTGATTACCAGATTAACACCTTTTACTCGTTTTAGAAGCTATTCGGATCAAATTTGAGCGAATAACATTGTTATAAATGTCCAAGAATCGAATAAATAGGGAGAATTATTGATTACCATAACATTTTACTCGTTTTAGAAGCTATTCGGTCAAATTTATCGACCGTAATAAATTGTATAAATGTCCAAGAATAGAAAAAAAACGAATAGAGGACCTTATGATTACCATAAATTTTTTACTCGTTTTAGAAGTACTTCGGTCAAATTTATCGGAATTTAAATTGTTAATAAAGTCCAAGAATATGAAGTATAGAGAATTATTGATTCCCATAAAAATTTTTACTCTTTTTTAGAAGCTATTCGATCAATTATCGAATAAATTGTAAAATGTCCAAGAATAGAATAGAGAATTATTGATTACCATAATAAATTTTACTCGTTTTAGAAGCTATTCGGTCAAATTTATCGAAGTAAATTGTATAAATGTCAAGAATAGAAATAGAGAATTATGATTACCATAAAATTTTATCGGTTTAGAAAGGAAAACGCTATCGGTGTCAAATTTATCGAATAAATGTATTAATCAGGGAATCGAAATAGAGAATATTGATACCATATAAAATTTTACTCGTGAGAAGCTATTCGGTCAAATTTATCGAATAAATTGTGAAATGTCCAAGAATAGAAATAGGAGAATTATTGATTACCATTAAAATTTTTACTCGTTTTAGAAGCTATTCGGTCAAATTTATCGAATAAATTGTATAAATGTCCAAGAATAGAAAATAGAGAATTACCCCAGTTGATTACCATAAAAGTTTTACTCGTTTTTAGAAGCTATTCGGTCAAATTTATCGAAAAATGTTATAAATGTCCAAGAATAGAAATAGAGAATATGATTACCATAAAATTTTTACTCGTTTTAGAAAGCTATTCGGTCAAATTTATCGAATAAATTGTATAATGTCCAGTGAATAGAAAAGAGAATATTGATTACCATAAAATTTTTATTCGTTTATAGAAGCTATTCGGTCAAATTTATCGAATAAATTGTATAAATGTCCAAGAATTAGAAATAGAGAATTATGATTACCATAAAATTTTTACTCGTTTAGAGCCTATTCGGTCAAATTTATCGATTAAATTGTATAAATGTCCAAAGAATAGAAAATAGAGATTATTGATTACCATAAATATTTTACTCGTTTTAGAAGCTATCGGTCAAATTTATCGAATAATTGTATAAATGTCCAAGAATAGAAATAGAGAAAATTTATTGATTACCATAAAATTTTTACTCGTTTTAGAAGCTATTCGGTCAAATTTATCGAATAAATTGTATAAATGTCAAGAATAGAAATAGAGAATATTGATTACCATAAAAATTTTTACTCGTTTTAGAAAGCTTATTCGGTCAAATTTATAGAATAAAATGTTCTAAATGTCACCCCAAGAATCGAAATAGAGAAATTAGGGTTACCATAAATTTTTACTCGTTTTAGAAGCTATTCGAGTCAAATTTATCGAATAAATTGTATAAAGTCCAAGAATAAGAAATAGAGATAGTATCATTGATTACCATAAAAGTTTTACTAGTTTTTTAGAAGCCATTCGGTCCAAATTTATCGAATAAATTGTATACATGGATCCAGGGAACTAGAATAGCAAATTATGATTACCTAAAATGTTGTACTCGTGTTAGGAACAGCTTGTCGGTCAAACTCATCAATCGAAAATTGATAAAGGTACAAGAATAGGAAATAGAGAATTATTGATAACCATTAAATTTGTACTCGTTTTTAGAGCTATTCGGCAAAATTTATGAACTAAATTGTATAAGGGTCCAAAATTAGAAATAGAGGAATTATTGATACACGATAAAAATTTTTAATCGTTTTAGAAGCTATTCGGTCAAACTTTATCGAATAAATGTATAAAAATGTCCAAGAATAGAAATAGCAGAATTAGTGATTACCATAAAATTTTACTCGTTTTAGAAGCTATATCGTGTCAAAAATGTTATCGAATAAAATTGTAATAAATGTCCAAGAATAGAAATAGGAGGAATTATTGATTACCATAACAATTTTTACTCGTTTTAGACGCTATTCGGTCAAAATTTATCGCATAAAATTTGTATAAAGGTATCAAGAATAGAAATGAGAATTATTGATTACCATAAAATTTTTTAATCGTTTTAGAAGCTATTCGGTAAAAATTTATCGAATATATTGTTATAAAAGGTCGCAGGAATAGAAATAGAGAATTATTGACTTACCATAAACTTTTTTATCGGTTGAAGATCGTCAAAATTTACATAAAATTGTATTATAAATGTTCCAAGAATTAGGGAAATAGGAGGAATGATTGATTACCATAAAATTTTGTACTCGTTTTTAGAAGCTATTCGGTCCAAAGGATCGTAATAAATTGTATACATGTCCAAGAATTCGAAATAGAGAATTACTTGAATTTCATAAAATTTTTACTCGTTTTAGAAGCTATTCGGTGTTCAAATTTATCGAATTAAATTGGATAAAAGTGTCCCAAGAAACTAGAACATAGAGAATATTGATTACCATTAAAACTTTTTACTCGTTTTTAGAAGCTATTCGGTCAAAATTTATCGAAATTAAATTGTATAAATGGTCCAAGAATAGAAATAGAGAGATCATTATTGATTACCATAAAATTTTACTCGTTAGAAGCTATTCGGTCAAATTTATCGAATAAATTGTATAAATGTCCCAGGAATAGAAATAGAGAATTATTGATTACCATAAAATTGTTTACTCGTTTTAGAAGCTATTCGGTCAAATTTATCGAATAAATTGTATAAATGTCCAAGAATAGAAATAGAGAATTATTGATTACCATAAAATTTTTACTCGTTTTAGAAGCTATTCGGTCAAATTTATCGAATAAATTGTATAAATGTCCAAGAATAGAAATAGAGAATTATTGATTACCATAAAATTTTTACTCGTTTTAGAAGCTATTCGGTCAACAGGTTATCGAATAAATTGTATAAATGTCCAAGAATAGAAATAGAGAATTTATTGATTACCATAAAATTTTTACTCGTTTTAAGAAGCTATTCGGTCAAATTTATCGAATAAATTGTATAAATGTCCAAGAAATAGAAAAATAGAGAATTATTGAATTCCATAAAATTTTTACTCGTTTTAGAGCTATTCGGTCAAATTTATCGGAATAATTGTATAAATGTCCAAGAATA
This sequence comes from Meloidogyne arenaria, assembly GCA_036172955.1. NCBI lineage: Eukaryota > Metazoa > Nematoda > Chromadorea > Rhabditida > Meloidogynidae > Meloidogyne > Meloidogyne arenaria. The sequence continues at coordinate 25,131 of JARQAB010000242.1, forward strand.
GAAATAGAGAATTATTGATTACCAATAAAATTTTTACTCGTTTTAGAAGCTATTTCACGGTCAATATTTATCGAATAAATTGTATAAATGTCCAAAATAGAAATAGAGAATTATTGATTACCATAAGAATTTTTACACCTCGTTTTAGAAGCTATTCGGTCAAATTTATCGAATAAATGTATAAATGTCCAAGAATAGAAATAGAGAATTATTTGATTACCATAAATTTTTTACTCGTTTTAGAGAGCTATTCGGTCAAATTTTATCGAATAAATTGTATAAATGTCCAAGAATAGAAATAGAGAATTATTGATTACCATAAAATTTTTACTCGTTTTAGAAGCTATTCGGTCAAATTTATCGAATAAATTGTATAAATGTCCAGGAATAGAAATAGAGAAATTATTGATTACCATAAAATTTTTACTCGTTGTAGAAGCTATTCGGTCAAATTTATCGATAAATTGTATAAATGTCCCAAGAAATAGAGACTTATGCTGACCAAAAATAAGAGAATAAGGATATTGATTACCATAAAATTTTTACTCGTTTTTTAGAAGCTATTCGGTCAAATTTTATCGAATAATAAATTGTATAAATGTCCAAGAATAGAAATAGAGAATTATTGATTACCATAAAATTTTTACTCGTTTTTAGAAGCTATTCGGTCAAATTTATCGAATAAATTGTATAAATGTCCAAGAACTAGCACAATAGAGAATTATTGATTACCATAAATTTTTACTCGTTTAGAAGGCTATCGGTCAAATTTATCGAATAATTGTATAAATGTCCAAGAATAGAAATAGAGAATTATTGATTACCATAAAAATTTTTACTCGTTTTAGAAGCTATTCGGTCAAATTTATCGAATAAATTGTATAAATGTCCAGAATAGAAATAGAGAATTATTGATTACCATAAAATTTTTACTCGTTTTAGAAGCTATTGCGGTCAAATTTATCGAATAAATTGTATAATGTCCCCAAGAATAGAATAGAGGAATTATTGATTACCATAAAATTTTACTCTGTTTTAGAAGCTATTCGTCAAATTTAATCGAATAAAATTGTAAATAAAATGTCCCAAGAATAGGGAAATAGAGAATTATTGGTATTTACCATAAAATTTGTTTACTCGTTTAGAAGCTATTCGGTCGGTCAAAATTTATCGAATAATTGTATAAATGTCCAAGAATAGAATAGAGAAAAATTATTGATTACCATAAAATTTCCCAAAGAATATGAAATAGAGAATTATTGATTACCATAAAATTTTCACTCCGTTTTAGAAGCTATTCGGTCAAATTTATCGAATAACATTGTATAAAGTGTCCAAGGAATAGAAATAGAGAATTATTGATTACCATAAATTTTTACTCGTTTTAGAAAGCTATTCGGTCAAATTTCTCGAATAAATTGTATAAATGTCAAGAATAGAAATAGACGAATTATTGATTACCATAAAATTTTTTAACTCGTTTTAGAAGCTATTCGGTCAAATTTATCGAATACACAATTGTATAAATGTCCCCAAGAATAGAAAATAGAGAATTATTGATTACCCATAAAAATTTTTACTCGTTTTAGAAGCTATTTCGGTCAAAATTTATCGAATAAATTGTATAAATGTTCCAAGAATAGAAATAGAGAATTATTGATACCATAAAATTTTTACTCGTTTTAGAAGCTATTCGGTCAAATTTATCGAATAAATGTATAAAATGTCCAGGAATAGAAATAGAGAATTATTGATTACCATAAAATTTTTACTCGTTTTAGAAGCTATTCGGTCAAATTTATCGAATAAATTGTTTAATAGAATGTCCAAGAATAGTATGAAATGTCCTCCGTCCTATTTGACTGATTGTTGTATGATGATCATCGTATCCGATGTGTTCTCGGATCAAAGGGAATATGAACCATATTTAGTTTATTAGATTTAAGTTATTTAGTGAAAATGAGTAATTAATCTGGCGTAAATTTAACAAATAAATTTTGAATAGAAATTTTGGGATAAATGTAAAATAGAATACTTCAAATTAATTAATGGTGTTCAAGTAGTTGATTTAAATAATGATATTTTATTAGTCATAATAATTATAAGTTTTTATTAATGGAAGATTAGACAACTAATAGACATGTCAAAGTGTGGAATTTTGTCACTTGACATATTTAAAGTTTGTTTTTTGCCACGTGACATATTTCAAGTTTGTTTTGCCACTTGACATTTGAAAGTTGGCATTTTGTCGTTTTGACTATTTTAAAAATAATTGGTTTAATTCCCCTTAGCATTTTGTCTTTGCTCAGTTTTTGCAAAATCATTTAAATGTTTTTGTAAAATCTTGTAAACTTTATTTCTCTTCGTTTATTTAAATTTAATATATTTTTTCATTTTAATTAATGTCTCAGACTTAAATTATTTCCTAGTCCCAGACTGGAAATTCACAGTATACGAAATTTATAGAAGTTTTTAAATTCAAAATTCCCTCCAATTATATTATTTTTGAAGTTGGGATGCGTTTTGAGATGTGCATTTGTCATTTGGACATTTTAAAAATAAACTTGGCATTAATTCCCCCCCTTGCGCATTCTGTCTTGCTCAGTTTTGCAAATCATTTAATTTTGTGTAAAATCTTGTAAACTTTATTTGCTCCGCATTTATTTTATATTTAATATATTTTTTTATTTTTTTTCCTTTTTAATTAATTCTCAGACTTAAATATTCCAGTCCCAGACTGAAATTCACTCGTATACGACAATTATAGAAAGATTTTAAATTCAAAAATTTCATCCAATAAGTGTATTGAAAGTACATTTTGAAAGTTGGCCATTTTGTCACATAGACCTTTTTGAAATTTGGCATTTTGTCGTTTGACAATTTTGAAAGTTAGTATTTGGTATTTCAAAATTGTCTCCGCTCATTTTAGGACAAACTTTGAAAAAATGAACCGAGACTCTAGAGTCCAACATTAAACGCACTATTTCCAGCATTTTAACACTTCTCTATTAGTAATTTATCCCAGAATGTTTTTCTCTAACAAAGATATAGTTCTAGCCGTTAGGCAAGACTCTAGACTCTTCGCTCCCCGCCCTTATTCCTACCGAACCCGCCTGTCACCTTCCCTTTTCGTCTACATGCCCTTCCCAGATTTTCTCTACGCCCTTAGCAATCACCCACCCTTCAGATGATTAATTACCCTAATTAATCATGATTAATAAAGCCCCAAATCGAAAGGTTAATTAAAGTGCCCTTTGGCCACACATCACCCCCTCAAAACCCTCCTATATGGCGCGGAGTTTAATTGACATCAAATTCACATTTCTGGGCGGATATTTGGGTGTGTACCAAACAAAAAATAGGATGATTAATGGGTTTACAAAATCCCTTTAATCCCATGGGATTGGCGGCAAGATCAAAAGAAAATACCCCCTATAGGCTCAGGTTTGAGGGGACAGGTGATCAAATGGGCCGATGAGCGATTTGGGTAAGAAGAGCGATTTGGGGGCGATTTTGGGTATTATTAACTACATGATCATTTATACAATTTATTCGATAAATTTGACCGAATAGCTTCGTCTAAAACGAGTAAAATTTTATGGTAATCATAATTCTCTATTTCTATTCTTGGACATTATACAATGTTATTCGATAAATTTGACCGAATAGCTTCTAAACGAGTAAAAATTTTATGGTAATCAATAATTCTCTATTTCTATTCTTGGACATTTATACAATTTATTCGATAAATTTGACCGAATAGCTTCTAAAACGAGTAAAAATTTTATGGTAATCAATATTCTCTATTTCTATTCTTGGACATTTATACATATTATTCGATAAATTTGACCGAATAGCTTCTAAAACGAGTAAAAATTTTATGGTAATCAATAATTCTCTATTTCTATGCTTTGACATTTAAACAATTAAATCGATAAATTTGACCGAATAGCTTCTAAATCGAGTAAAAATTTTATGGTAATCAATAAGTCTCTATTTCTATTCTGGACATTTATACAATTTATTCGATAAATTTGAAGAATAGCTTCTAAAACGAGTAAAAATTTTATGGTAATCAATAATTCTCTATTTCTATTCTTGGACATTTATACAATTTATTCGATAAATTTGACCGAATAGCTTCTAAAACGAGTAAAAATTTTATGGTAATCAATAATTCTCTATTTCTATCTTGGACATTTATACAATTTATTCGATAAATTGACCGAATAGCTTCTAAAACGAGTAAAAATTTTATGGTAATCAATAATTCTCTATTTCTATTCTTGGACATTTATACAATTTATTCGATAAATTTGACCGAATAGCTTCTAAAACGAGTAAAAATTTTATGGTAATCAATAATTCTCTATTTCTATTCTTGGACATTTATACAATTTATTCGATAAATTTGACCGAATAGCTTCTAAAACGAGTGAAAATTTTATGGTAATCAATAATTCTCTATTTCTATTCTTGGACATTTATACAATTTATTCGATAAATTTGACCGAATAGCTTCTAAAACGAGTGAAAATTTTATGGTATCAATAATTCTCTATTTCTATTCTTGGACATTTATACAATTTATTCGATAAATTTGACCGAATAGCTTCTAAAACGAGTAAAAATTTTATGGTAATCAATAATTCTCTATTTCTATTCTTGGACATTTATACAATTTATTCGATAAATTTGACCGAATAGCTTCTAAAACGAGTAAAAATTTTATGGTAATCAATAATTCTCTATTTTCTATTCTTGGACATTTATAAAATTTATTCGATAAATTTGACCGAATAGCTTCTAAAACGAGTAAAAATTTTATGGTAATCAATAATTCTCTATTTCTATTCTTGGACATTTATACAATTTATTCGATAAATTTGACCGAATAGCTTCTAAAACGAGTAAAAATTTTATGGTAATCAATAATTCTCTATTTCTATTCTTGGACATTTATACAATTTATTCGATAAATTTGACCGAATAGCTTCTAAAACGCTAAAAATTTTATGGTAATCAATAATTCTCTATTTCTATTCTTGGACATTTATACAATTTATTCGATAAATTTGACCGAATAGCTTCTAAAACGAGTAAAAATTTTATGGTAATCAATAATTCTCTATTTCTATTCTTGGACATTTATACAATTTATTCGATAAATTTGACCGAATAGCTTCTAAAACGAGTAAAAATTTTATGGTAATCAATAATTCTCTATTTCTATTCTTGGACATTTATACAATTTATTCGATAATTTGACCGAATAGCTTCTAAACGAGTGAAAATTTTATGGTAATCAATAATTCTCTATTTCTATTCTTGGACATTTATACAATTTATTCGATAAATTTGACCGAATAGCTTTCTAAAACGAGTGAAAATTTTATGGTCAAACATAATTTTTTGTTTCTATTCGAAGACATTTATACAATTTATTCGATTAATTTGACCGAATATATTCTAAAACGAGTGAAAATTTTATGGTCAAACATAATTTTTTGTTTCTATTCGAAGACATTTATACAATTTATTCGATTAATTTGACCGAATAGCTTCTAAAACGAGTGAAAATTTTATGGTAATCAATAATTCTCTATTTCTATTCTTGGACATTTATACAATTTATTCGATAAATTTGACCGAATAGCTTCTAAAACGAGTGAAAATTTTATGGTAATCAATAATTCTCTATTTCTATTCTTGGACATTTATACAATTTATTCGATAAATTTGACCGAATAGCTTCTAAAACGAGTAAAATTTTATGGTAATCAATAATTCTCTATTTCTATTCTTGGACATTTATACAATTTATTCGATAAATTTGACCGAATAGCTTCTAAAACGAGTGAAAATTTTATGGTAATCAATAATTCTCTATTTCTATTCTTGGACATTTATACAATTTATTCGATAAATTTGACCGAATAGCTTCTAAAACGAGTAAAATTTTATGGTAATCAATAATTCTCTATTTCTATTCTTGGACATTTATACAATTTATTCGATAAATTTGACCGAATAGCTTCTAAAACGAGTGAAAATTTTATGGTAATCAATAATTCTCTATTTCTATTCTTGGACATTTATACAATTTATTCGATAAATTTGACCGAATAGCTCTAAAACGAGTGAAAATTTTATGGTAATCAATAATTCTCTATTTCTATTCTTAGGGACATTTATACAATTTATTCGATAAATTTGACCGAATAGCTTCTAAAACGAGTGAAAATTTATGTTAATAAATAATTCTCTATTTCTATTCTTGGACATTTATACAATTTATTCGATAAATTTGACCGAATAGCTTCTAAAACGAGTAAAATTTTATGGTAATCAATAATTCTCTATTTCTATTCTTGGACATTTATACAATTTATTCGATAAATTTGACCGAATAGCTTCTAAAACGAGTGAAAATTTTATGGTAATCAATAATTCTCTATTTCTATTCTTGGACATTTATACAATTTATTCGATAAATTTGACCGAATAGCTTCTAAAACGAGTAAAAATTTTATGGTAATCAATAATTCTCTATTTCTATTCTTGGACATTTATACAATTTATTCGATAAATTTGACCGAATAGCTTCTAAAACGAGTGAAAATTTTATGGTAATCAATAATTCTCTATTTCTATTCTTGGACATTTATACAATTTATTCGATAAATTTGACCGAATAGCTTCTAAAACGAGTAAAAATTTTATGGTAATCAATAATTCTCTATTTCTATTCTTGGACATTTATACAATTTATTCGATAAATTTGACCGAATAGCTTCTAAAACGAGTGAAAATTTTATGGTAATCAATAATTCTCTATTTCTATTCTTGGACATTTATACAATTTATTCGATAAATTTGACCGAATAGCTTCTAAAACGAGTGAAAATTTTATGGTAATCAATAATTCTCTATTTCTATTCTTGGACATTTATACAATTTATTCGATAAATTTGACCGAATAGCTTCTAAAACGAGTGAAAATTTTATGGTAATCAATAATTCTCTATTTCTATTCTTGGACATTTATACAATTTATTCGATAAATTTGACCGAATAGCTTCTAAAACGAGTGAAAATTTTATGGTAATCAATAATTCTCTATTTCTATTCTTGGACATTTATACAATTTATTCGATAAATTTGACCGAATAGCTTCTAAAACGAGTGAAAATTTTATGGTAATCAATAATTCTCTATTTCTATTCTGGACATTTATACAATTTATTCGATAAATTTTGACCGAATAGCTTCTAAAAACGAGTAAAAATTTATGGTAATCAATAATTCTCTATTTCTATTCTTGGACATTTATACAATTTATTCGATAAATTTGACCGAATAGCTTCTAAAACGAGTGAAAATTTTATGGTAATCAATAATTCTCTATTTCTATTCTTGGACATTTATACAATTTATTCGATGAATTTGACCGAATATATTCTAAAACGAGTGAAAATTTTATGGAACAACATAATTTTTTGTTTCTATTCGAAGACATTTATACAATTTATTCGATGAATTTGACCGAATATATTCTAAAACGAGTGAAAGTTTTATGATCAATAATTCTCTATTTCTATTCTTGGACATTTATACAATTTATTCGATAAATTTGACCGAATAGCTTCAAAAACGACTCGAAAATTTATGGTAAACAATAATTCTCTATGTGTATTCTTGGACATTTATACAATTTATTCGATAAATTTGACCGAATAGCTTCTAAAACGAGTAAAAATTTTATGGTAATCAATAATTCTCTATTTCTATTCTTGGACATTTATACAATTTATTCGATAAATTTGACCGAATAGCTTCTAAAACGCTAAAAATTTTATGGTAATCAATAATTCTCTATTTCTATTCTTGGACATTTATACAATTTATTCGATAAATTTGACCGAATAGCTTCTAAAAACGAGTAAAATTTTATGGTAATCAATATTCTCTATTTCTATTCTTGGACATTTATACAATTTATTCGATAATTTGACCGAACTGCTTCTAAAACGAGTGAAAATTTTATGGTATTCAATAATTCTCTATTTCTATTCTTGGACATTTATACAATTTATTCGAAAATTTGACCGAATAGCTTCTAAAACGAGTGAAAATTTTATGGTAATCAATAATTCTCTATTTCTATTCTTGGACATTTTATACAATTTATTCGATAAATTTGACCGAATAGCTTCTAAAACGAGTAAAAATTTATGGTAATCAATAATTCTCTATTTTCTATTCTTGGACATTTATACAATTTATTCGATAAATTTGACCGAATAGCTTCTAAAACGAGTAAAAATTTTATGGTAATCAATAATTCTCTATTTCTTTCTTGGACATTTATACAATTTATTCGATAAATTTGACCGAATAGCTTCTAAAACGAGTGAAAAATTTTATGGTAATCAATAATTCTCTATTTCTATTCTTGGAATTTATACAATTTATTCGATAAAGTTACACAATGACGAATAGCTTCTAAAACGAGTGAAAATTTTTATGGTTAATCAATAATTCTCTATTTCTATTCTTGGACATTTATACAATTATTCGATAAATTTGACCGAATAGCTTCTAAAACGAGTAAAAATTTTATGGTAATCATATAATTCTCTATTCTATGTCTTGGGACATTTATTACAGATATATTTATTACGTATAAATGGTTGATTTTTCTGATTCGATAAATTTTGACTATATGCGCGCTGATTACAATTTTGAGTATATAGGTCTAATATATCACGATTCGCTCCAAATGTAGTCCTGTTTGCAGCGATTTGACCGTTAATACCAGCATCTACGTTCTCGTCACCGTAAATTCTTATTCTTTGTAGGTCTACGTCCTGTTCACGTTCAGTTCAGTACTTATTATAGACCTATTCATAAATCCTATATAAGTCTGAAGTACTAATTAAACGTTAAGAATTCACAAAAATGCTAATATTGATATAAAGATTTATTTTTAAAAATCCTCGCTTTTGTAGATAGACGATTAAGAAAAATACGACAGGAGTTCCCTAATGTTTATCTAATAGGCATTAACGTTTCTACAAGTGATTAATATTAGCGCTGCAGGCGCGGGAAAATTTTTTAATTTGTTTCCATATGATATAAATTCACGTACCACCCACATTGGTGAAAGGAACTACACATTAATTTTGGAAAAAATGATAGGCAAAGTATAAAAACAACAGAACAGAAAATACTACCAGTTGTTGAAAAATAAAATTCAAGTAGGTAGACCCTTGTGGTATCCTTAGATGCTATGTTATGATTACCTCATTCAAAGCCCAGTCAGAATCCATATACTTATTCCCAATAAAGCCAATAGTTTGTAAGAATTTTTTGTATGAAAGACGGTAACTTTACTTAACGGTGGTGATTTATTTCTACAAATTAATTTTCAAAAATCAAGTATGAACCATATTTACTAGCCTTCCATTCCGAATACATAACCGCGTTAGACATTCCCACCATGGAACCATAGTCGCAATAGAGGCGGTAGACCATGTCGGGCCATCAAAGCAACTTTTACGCCCATAGATGCTATTTGCAACTCGCGGTTTTGGAATAGTCCCAGGCAGCTGTGATTAACAATATCAAACGAAGGCCCACGTTGATATAATCACGAGTCCTATTTAAGTCGCTCACACCATAACGATATACGGCGGCTAGCTGGTTCATGATTGGGACTTTGTATTGTGTTACTTAAATAACTTGCGTAAAATTTTTAATTTTAAATATTGTATGGGAATTGAACCTCAAATAAAGAGAGAGTTTTAGCTTAACTACTTTTTCGCATCTGTCCACTGTTTTGCCGATTTTTAAAAAGAAAAACGAATTTGTTTGACACGAAAATTGTCTTTTTAAAAAATAAGAGAGAAAAATTTGATACTTTTCTCCAAAAAATATGTTTCTAAAATGGTATAAGTTCAGTGTATAGACACATAAAACAGCCACAGTCATGCTGTACCTTCTTAAATCTCGCGGCATTTACCAGCCGTCTGCCTTTTTATTCGCACGCATACCTTAAAAAATAAATCTGCAGGCCTTTGTATTCCGCAACACTTAGAGCAATTGGATATTGAGGATTTACGAATTAAAAAAGAAATTCAAATTATTAAAGGGTGTTTGGTTGCGATTAATTTGAATACTAAGTTTTTGAAAGTGAAGTGCAAATAGGAATAATCAAAGTTAACAGTAGATTTGTATGGGATTAAGTGAATATCGGAAGGTGACTGGTGGCTTCGGAGAGTTTAATTGCAATAATGTAGGGGGGTTTGGATTGAAAGAATATCGAGATTGCGTATTAAGAGTGTAAAAGATAGTGATAAGGGATTATTCCGTGGATTGTGTGGGAATTAGAGACTATTTTGATAAAAGTGATAAGAGTGATAGATATACGCAACACAAAAAAAAGAAATAAGTGAAAGCCTAATGAAACTCTATCCATCGGAGACAAGGGAGTGAACAATAAGGGGGTTATTGCTTGTTGCTTTTGGCTCAGGTATTATAGCGGTAAGGGTGTTATCAATACGTTTTTGATGTGAGAAAAGTGGTATTTTTCTTTGTAAATAAAGTTTTGGAAAGTGAAATTTGATGTATTTAGGATATTGAGAAGTAATTAACAGGCATATTTTTGTTATTGAGGGGATTATGAAGCGGAGGATTTTGGGAGTGGATTTAAGCGGAATAGCAGATGAAGGGTGATAGAAAAGAATGATTTAGCGCGTTTGGGAGGTGGGGGAGATGATTAAAACCTATATCAGAGGAATGAAGCGAAATATTAGTGGCATGGCGAAGTAAATGTGAGGGTTAGAGTAGTTTAACTGGAGGGTTGGCAAAGAAAAAAAACACCACCAATATACAAACACCACCAATATATGAGATTTGGTGGTGTTTAAGTAAGATATCAGATGATTTGTAGAAAAAGGATTTTGGTGAAAAAGGCGATATTTAGGATTTGTGTGTTAAGAGGGATGACAGAGGATTTGGCGACTTTTGGTTAATATAGGTTTTGTGATACAGGGTGAAAACTGGGAAGTATGAAAAGGGATTTCGTATGGTGATATATCAGGGGATTTGGTGTAATTATGAGGGATATTAGAGGATTTCGGGGCTAAAGGGCAATATCTGAGTTTTTGGGGATAAATGGTGATATCTGTGTTAAAACATTAGGATATCAGAACATTAGGGAGGGGATTAACAGGATGGTGATTAAGAGAGATATTGCAGATTTTTGAAAATAAAGGGTGATAGCTGTGATGTGTGATTAAGAGATATTTCATAAGATTAGAGTCTAATGGGTCATTATGGGATTTTGGGGTTATGAGGGCATATTAGCTGATTGAGGGTGATTAATTGGTGGTGATTAAGAGAGTGGTGATTAAGCGAGTGGTGATTAAGATAATGGTATTAAAGAAGGATATCGGAGGATTTTGGGTTTTAAAACGGTTATCTATGATTTGAGTGCGATTAAGCGTTTTCATATGAGTTGGAGGCTAAAGGGTGATTCTGGGATTTTGGTGGTGATTAAAAGTATATCAAATAATTTAGGAATAAAGGGTAATATTATGGTTTTGGGCTTGAGCAAGAGACTCTTCCCATCAATTGTGAGCCGAGTCCTGTAGCAAGAAAGATGTCGGGGATTTGAGTCCGTCAAAGTGTGAGGTTGATCTAAAAAGAATTACAAGGTGTTGTACGAGCGTTAGGACGCGCGAATCGCGTCCTAACGCTCGTATTGAAAAAAATAGTATGTTAAGCATGCTTATTACTTTTTCATCTTTTAAATGATTGTCTCTAGCATTTAATTTTAATTGAGTCTACCATTAAAATTTTAAATTTAACAATTATTATCCTACTAAAGTATTTTTTATAAAAAATAGGTGAACCATTTATTGACCCTCCATCCGAATACTACCGCCAGATACTACACCCACCGTGACAAGCCGGTGATCATCTAGCATCTCTTCGGTCACCAAGCATTGTCCATAGCGCAGGTGCACTTGGTTTGGGAGGACCTTATGGAGTGACACGACGGTCAAACGAAGCTTGCTTCTACGCATAATTGGCCACTCGTACCCAACGGAAACGGCGGTCATTAGGTTCACGCCACTACTTGCCTTTTCTGCTTATATACAAACCTAGTTTATTTTATTTTCAGTTTTGTATGGGGAGTATAAGCAAGTAGAATTAAATGAGAAAGAGTCAATGAAGTTTTTATTATAATAAAAAATATTGTTAATAAAGAAGCTAATGTATGAATATAAGTACTTATTAAGATTAGAGATCTTATATCAGGGCTTCGATTCGTACTTATTTTGAAACTACAGTACTTACCAATAGACTTTTGGTTAAAAATTTAATTTAGCATTAAAATTCTTAAAATTTTCGCATACGGCTGTAAATTGACTTTTATTTTGACAAAAGTTAAATATAATTTTTTACCAAGATATTATATCTTCTGTTTAGATTTATTTATCGAAATTATAGTAAAATCTATTAAAACATACATATGTACGTTTCAGTGGAATTATTTAATTTAAAAATAACATAAACAAAAAAATTCGTTTAAATTTTATCAAAAACACTGCTATAATTTTACATCCTTTATGATAGATGTTTAATCAAATTGAGTTGAAAAATCTCAACTGATTAAATAAATTTTAACAAATTACACATGATCTATTATTCACATGGATGTTAGAAACAATTTTGGCAAAGTTTTAAATCAATTACAATAAAAAAATCATCCACGTTTCAAAGGTTTCATCCACGTTTCAAAGGAGGTAAATGGGTAAATATAATGTTTATTTATCTTTGGAAGGTCACAATTTATTTTGTTGTGTTTTAAACTCATGATTTCCAACTCATGATTTTCTATTCAAAATAAAAATAAAAACAATCTTCATATGATATTAGGTATGATGTAAATAGTTATGTAATTAGTAATGTTGATTCACCTAGCAGCATTTAAAACGCTTAGGCAGGGGTTAAACGATCATAAGGAAGAGCTTAATCGAACTGTACGGGACCTGGTTATTTTAATGATACAAGCTTCTTACACTAGCTAGACTGACTTTGATTTAATAGCTCCATTAAATAAATTTTATCTTGTTAATTTTTTAGAAATTTAGTTGCCTAATCTTGGATGATTAACTTAAATCACTTCAGAGTATTTTTGGAGATAAATATTTAAAATCTGAATTATTATATTTATATATACGGGCATCTAAAATTAGCTTAATGAAATTATCTTTTATTATACAAATACAGAAATTATTTTATAGATATAAACTAAATTAAATTAGCGATCATGAAATGTTTATATTTAATTCTATTTTTTGTGTTATGTTCACTGCTTAAAATAAGCTTATTAGATGACTGTTGTGGTTCTGGTTGTATCCCTGAGTGCTGTGATACTTGTCCCGGATTATTAATGATTTAGGTATCTTTATATATTTCTAATAATAAATAATTAAATTAAAGTTATAAGACTAATGATTAATAGAAAGTAATTATACACAATGATAATTAATGAAGATTAATAATGAAGAACTACATTATCTGTGCAATAATAATTGAAAATTATTATTTGAATTATATCAATTCTAAATTATAATTAAAATTTAATTCACAAAATTGTTAAAGAAATAACATAATCATTGTCTTCTTTCACTTTTAAATGATCCTCTAAAGGCCTCTGATTAAATAACCACCAAACAACCATCTAAACAAAGTTTGTTGCTTTATCCCGTACTCCCTTTCATTTTCATTCCAGGAGTAATATTCTTAGAAGATAGTTTTGGGTCGATTTTTTTGAATAAGGCTTAACTCTTAACTAAGAGTTCCTTATACGAGTAGATAACCTGGTAAATTTACCAGTTTCTCCTACACGCTTTTTTGTATTACGCCCCAGAACTTTACTTAGCAAATTAGCAAGGAAGACCCCTCAGCAGCAAACAATTCTAACACTACATTGACAAACTATTAACCATTAAAACATCGACATTCAGAATTAGTAATTAAAATTTAATTTCATACAATTAAAGCATATTTAATAATATAATTCTAGTAAACTAAGTTTACTTTTAAAGGCTTAATTTTTAATTTTAATATTAAAATCCAACAATTAGTGTCCTCACTGTTAAAACGCTATAAGTAATGGATAAAAAAAAATAAATTTTTATTTCGGCCATTCTTGACCCTAACTAAAAGAATACAAAGATTTGAAAATATAATCAAATAAAAATTTAAAAAAATATTTTAATTTCTCAATTACTTTCCCAAATACTTTCTCTTTGGAAGTCACCACCAAAACTTCATTTACCAATAACTTCAGAAATCTTTTTAAGAAAAAATATTTCTTTGGTCCATTTTCTTCCAAATCAAGTAAAATTTTTGTTCGAAGTTCTTAATTGTTGTTTTTTGATAAATATTGCTTTAAGACAGAAAATATTAAATTTTATATTAAAAATTTTAATGTTTCTAGCTAAATAATGTAAAACTAGAGACTTTTTAAATTTAATGGATTTAAACCAATATTGGATTTAAACCAATATCACTGAGTTAGGGATTAATGACTATGCTTGTAAGCGGTACAAAGTATTCAGATTAACATTTATCTACTTACCTGTCAATCAACATTTTATCTAAAGCATTTTGGAAGTCAGCACCAAAAACTTCACTATCCACTTCATTCTGATTAGATATGTTCAATTTTATATAAATTCCAATCCCCATTTGTTCAACAAGAGAAGAAAGGTAAACTGATCGCCATTGCATGGGATACAAATTAAGGAACACCTGCATATATCGCCTAAAAATAATTATTTTCCTATGTTAAAATTATGGTTGCCAAGATCGAGAAAAGCCTAGATGTTTACCGGCCCGACTCGAATGAAGTGATAAAGAGGCTTTAGCAGAAATTATGATGGATTTAGAGCATTAAGAATGAGTTCGGCCCGAAAGTGAGAGTTCGGCCCGAAAGTGAATCGTAACGGCCCGACTCGATAAGTTTAGGCCCGAAAAAGGCCCCTAGTTAAAATATACATATACGAAAATATATATTTCGGAGAAAAAAGACACTAATAAAAAATATTAATTGCCGATGATTTTTTGTTCCCGCGCAACGTTTTTATTTAAGTAAGGTAAATAAAAAAATAGTGAATAAAATTTTTATACAAACAGAAAATACCTCAGTCAAACTATTTAGCCCACAATGAGAAATAAATAATTTTGTATTTTCTTTTGCTATAAAATAAAGATTTAAATCTATGTATAAATTTATAATTTACATAAAATCTCTTTTTGAGGAAGAATTTCATCAGTCACTTCAATAATGTTTATATTATAATTTTCTGGCACAAATTTATTTAAGCGAACTTTAAATAAGCAATGACTATGCTTTTCAAATTCTTCAAACATTTTTGCAATACTTTTAAGATCAAAGCCTCCGATTGGATTAACCGTTCAAATGTGAGCAAAATAACGCAGATAGGCTTTAAATTATATTTAGACCCGGACAGTAATACTACCACCGGTATTTTAATTATTTATCACTATTCCGTACAGGTACGGTACGGAAACTAAAATACTGCTGTTATGTAGTGTACCGGTGGTAAAAGTTCGGATCATGACATATGTCATTCAATTCGTCTCGACGATCTGAGTCGAACGGTACCACTCCCTACTTTAGGAAATAATTCTGGACCGAGTTATAGATCCCGAAATTTGAAAAACCATAGGGGGGGGAGTAAGCTCGATTTTGGGGTGAAAAATACGAATATCCAAATGATAGCTCATTCAAAAGAGCTCGCCATCTGAGTTGAATGGGGTAATAGTTCGGATGAGACCCCCCCCTCCTTTTTCCTTTCTAAAAGTATTAAAAAATGGTCAGTCAGTCTTAGGTTATAGAACTCGTCGAGCTGTGTCGAATGACACCAAATCAACCCCGGTCTTAACTTTGGACCGATATACAGACAGCAATCCTGCGCAAAAAGAGGTTTTGCAAAGGCTTCTCACGACTACAATAGGATTACTTTATGTTATAACTTTGTCAAATCTGTTCAATTATGTTGATTTTGATGTCATCCGAATCAGCTCGACAAGCTCTTTCGAATGAGCTATTATAAGTTTAATCGAATTTTTAGCCCAAAAAATGAGCTTGGTCCACCCTGTTATTTTTCAATTTTCGGGGGTCCGTATCTCGGCCCAAAGTTAAGACCTGGACTTGATTTGGTGTCATTCGACACAGCTCGACGAGTTCTATAACCTAAGACTGGCTGACCATTTTTCAATACTTTTAGAAAGGAAAAGGAGGGGGGTCTCATCCGAACTATTACCTTGAAGGCACTAAAATCAACGAAATCTGACTTGATTTGACAAAGTTATGCTCGTTTGTTTAGCTACTGCCTATGGTCTCCGTGGAGATTTTTACTGTTACGGAGGCCCTAGTTACGTTGAGCAGAGTAATCTACAAAATTTCAGGCTCTATTTATATTTAACAGTTTGTTTCAGCAGTCGGTTTATCGGTTAAACAGTCAGGTTGGAAGAGATATAACTAAAAGATATATAACGTCCCATCAAGTGATTGTTTCATCATTACAAGGAAATTATTTAATTCATTCTTGATGATGAATTTACCTCATTATCATTGGCTTTAACTTTTTCTTCAATCAAAATTTTATTTTGCTCAACAAGAATTCCTCCAATATATAAAATATTTTCAGAGATAGGAAATTCTTTGAACTTTGCATGAAAAGGTTGATTGACAAAATGGAATTTAACCTTTTTAAATAAGATCAACAGACGAAGGTACACGTAAATCTTTAACATTCCCCTCATTGTAAAAAGAGTCAAAAGCAAATAAATCAGTTCTTGAATGAATAAGTGCCAAATTTCTATTAGTAACCTCATTTACTAACGAATTTCTCTGTATCTTTTACTTTCTTTGTTCAATAACCTTCATTGTTTAACCAGTCTCCAGGTATTGCAAACTTGAATTCTGGATTGGAAAAAAATTTTTGCGATTAACAATAAAATACCTGGAACATTGAGTAATTTAACATCAATTCCAAGAAATTGAAGATGCTCAGGATAGAATATAGAAGCAGAAACATCAAAAGTATTTTCTATTCCCAAAGCCTCAAAAACAGCAAAAGGGCCCTCCATATGATTAAATTCTGCAATCCCAAAGAATATACTTGTTTACTTAACCAGTCAAAACTTCAACCATTTCCTCTCCAATTTTGATTTTTTGTTCGAATTATTTCTTTGAAGATTGAAAGGGGTATTAGTGTTAATATATATTAATATTACCTTCATAAATTCCTATTCTAAATTTATAAGTATATCGAAATTTAGTAAAAGCTAAATCAATTCCTTCATTTTCTATTATATTTTGATTCAATTACTTTCAGGTATGGAACATTAATAATTAATTGACATTCTTCGGGATTACAGAATGCCACCTACACTTCGTGTATAAATACTACATCCTGCAAATAAAGTTTATAATGGAAATGTTGATAAAGATTAAATTTCTAATGGAATTTAAAAAATTTTAATAATTAGTTAAGATTATATTTATTTCTTGGGAAACGTCGAGAGATAAACAATAACGAGGGATCTTTCAGCGGTTAATAGCTCCACAGCTTAAAATATATAATTATTATGAATTCGTTTCGCCCAATATCCTTCAAAAATGTGCAGCTTTGGGGCCTTAAGGTAAATTTCTATTCTAGATTTTTTTTGTTTCACAAAACTATTTTAATATGATGGAATATATTTTGCCATAAATTAGAGTTCTCCGAATTCAACTAGCCAAGATCCGGTTCCAGAACAGAAAAAATTGAAGTCTTAATTTTAGAAGGGGTTTGCGGAAGTATTCTTGTTTTGGGTATCTCCAATATGTAAACTCGAAATCGTCGATTTTATAATAAAAATTAAAGTAATCTTACCATTTCATATTTCTCAGATAAAATGTGGGCTAATAATTCCTGAAATTTTAATTAATAATTCAAGATTTTAAAAATTTGTTCAACCGTAAGTTTTAGTAGTTTGGCTCAATTACACATTATATGGCTTATTGGCTCAATATTTGGCTCAATTCATCTTCATAAATTAGAATCGCCCACTCCAATAGAGGGGGATATTCAAGATAACGTTCAGTTTAAGAAGAACACCTTAATCTGTCCAGCTATTTGTTATTTCGAATTTTACTGTTATCTATACATGGGTCCGTAGTATTTTCACTGAACCTATAACCACAATTCTAATTAAGTAATTACATTAAATTTGTATGTGAGTAGTAGTAGTTGTCACAAATATACAGTCCCCTTTCTTTTCTGACGCCAAATTTATTTTTCGACATTTTTATTTAATTCTTTTAAACCACTGGAACTTGCTTCTTCCTCGCAATCATTTTTTGTATTTAAACCTCTTTTGGTTCTATGGAGGGAAAATTTAGAAATTTTATTCCCCTTAACTCCGTTTTTTCGAAATTTACAATTTTGTAGGTTGTGATATATCACAAAAATTAAAATGGAGATAATTAAAAGAATTAATTTCAACATTTTCTTTAAATAATTTTAAAAATTTTTATGAAAAACTGATAAGTGGGGCTGTTTTATAGGCAAAATTTGTCTAGTATTATAGGTATTTTATATTTCAAAAATCTGTTGTACTTTTTGTTTAGTACTTTTAGTGCATCTATACAATTTGTTATGTAATAGTTAAGTAAAGGTCTGTTTTGCTTTTGATATCATCCATTCCACTTTATTAAATCAAATGATGTAGGAAAGGAAATATCAGACAAGAGAATTCAATTTCCCGAAAATCGAGTTTAAAATTTGGCTTAAGTTTGGACATGCGTCCCTGAGACGTTAAGCGTCCCGAACGAGTATGTGTGATAGCAATAAAGAACAGCTGTCACAAACACACACCTTTTTTCACACTCTCGATTATTCCCTCTTCATTCATATATATTTTCACACCAAAAAACTCCCCAAAGAATAATATATTGTTAAAAGAAAAGTAGAGGTTTAATCTAGGAGAAAAGCGGCTCGGACGCGTCTCCGGTTCCCGCTTACGGGAACCGGAGGACCCAACGCTCGAGCCCCATAAACTTTACTATTATAGAGTACAAGGTCCCAAAATATGTAAGGGTGACAGAATGTTATTGCACAAAACTCATTCCATCATATAACTTTTTTCAATTTAAAGATAATGAGATCAAATAAAGATTATATGATATAGAGTTAAATAAGGAACAAAAGTAATTAAAAGTTTTAGAGGTACCCAACTCTTGCTTGGATACAGAGTCGAACGGCGCGTGGAAAATTTTGGACAAAGTTCGCAATACCTTGGCGGAGATTTTCTCTCATTCTCGAACGAGAGTAATGCAGAAGTGACTCCAAACTTTTAGTTTATTAAGCACAGACCCTTACCTACAAAATATCAAAAAGACTA
>JARQAB010000243.1:0-44423 GCA_036172955.1 Meloidogyne arenaria
CTTCAATTCAAAACTGAAGCACAGAAAATGCTTCAATTCAAAACTGAAGCACAGAAAATGCTTCAATTCAAAACTGAAGCACAGAAAATGCTTCAATTCATGAAGCACAGAAAATGCTTCAATTCAAAACTGAAGCACAGAAAATTAAAAAAATTTTTATATTATCAGAAATTTTTGTTAATTTTTCCAAATTTTGCACCGCGACAGATATTTCGTGTTAAAATTATGACTATTATAAAAAGAATTATTTTCACTAATACTATGTGCTGATTCCACATTATCTGGGATCACAGAAAGCTTCAATTCAAAACTGAAGCACAGAAAATGCTTCAATTCAAAACTGAAGCACAGAAATGCTTCAATTCAAAACTGAAGCACAGAAAATGCGGTTCAATTCAAAACTGAAGCACAGAAACTGCTTCAATCAAAACGAAGCACAAGAAAAGGGCGTTCAATCAAAACTGAAGCACAGAAAAATGCGTCAATTCAAACTGAAGCACAGAAAATGCTTCAATTCAAAACTGAAGCACAGAAAATGCTGTGCAGATTCAAACTGAAGCCCCAGAAAATTCTTCCAATATCAAAACTGAAGCACAGAAAATGCTTCAATTCAAAACTGAAGCACAGAAAAGGCTTCAATTCAAAACGGGAAGCACAGAAAATGCTTCAATCAAAACGAAGCACAGAAAATGCTTCAATTCAAGCAACTGAAGCACAGAAAATGCTTCAATTCAAAACTGAAGCAACGGAACATGCTTTCAAGTCAAAACTGAACGCAACAGAAAATGCTTCAATTCAAAACTGAAGCACAGAAAAATGCTTCAATTCAAAAACTGCGAAAGCACAGGAAAATGCTTCAATTCAAAACTGAAGCACAGAGAAATGCTTCAATTCAAACTGAAGCACGAAAATGCTTCAATTCAAAACTGAAGCACAGAAATGCTTCAATTCAAAACTGAAGCACAGAAAATGCTTCAATTCAAAACAGAAGCACAGAAAATGCTTCAATTCAAAACTGAAGCACAGAAAATGCTTCAATTCAAAACTGAAGCACAGAAAATGCTTCAATTCAAAACTGAAGCACAGAAAATGCTTCAATTCAAAACTGAAGCACAGAAAATGCTTCAATTCAAAACTGAAGCACAGAAAATGCTTCAATTCAAAACTGAAGCACATAAAATGCTTCAATTCAAAACTAAGCACAGAAAATGCTTCAATTCAAACTGAAGCACAGAAAATGCTTCAATTCAAAACTGAAGCACAGAAAATGCTTCAATTCAAACTGAAGCACAGAAAATGCTTCAATTCAAAACTGAAGCACAGAAAATGCTTCAATTCAAACTGGGGGGAAGCACAGAAAATGCTTCAATTCAAAACTGAGCACAGAAAATGCTTCAATTCAAAACTGAAGCACAGAAATCTTCAATTCAAACTGAAGCACAGAAAATGCGTCAATTCAAACTGAAGCACAGAAAATGCTTCAATTCAAAACGGAAGCACAGAAAATGCTTCAATTCAAAACTGAAGCACAGAAAATGCTTCAATTCAAAACTGAAGCACAGAAAATGCTACAATGCAAACTGAAGCACAGAAAATGCTTCAATTCAAAACTGAAGCACAGAAAATGCTTCAATTCAAACTGAAGCACAGAAAATGCTTCAATTCAAAACTGAGGCACAGAAACTGCTTCAATTCAAACCGGAAGCACAGAACATGCTTCAATTCAAAACTGAAGCACAGACACGGCTTCAATTCAAAACTGAAGCACGAAAATGCTTCAATTCAAAACTGAACCACAGTAAATGCTTCAATTCAAAACTGAAGCACAGAAAATGCTTCAATTCAAACTGAAGCACAGAAATGCTTCAATTCAAAACTGAAGCACAGAAAATGCTTCAATTCAAAAATGAGCACAGAAAATCTTCAACTTTTTTCAAACTGAAGCACAGAAAATGCTTCAATTCAAAACTGAAGCACAGAAAAAAAATTGCTTCAATTCAAAACTGAAGCACAGAAAATGCTTCAATTCAAAACTGAAGCACAGAAAATGCTTCAATTCAAACTGAAGCACAGAAAATGCTTCAATTCAAAACTGAAGCACAGAAAATGCTTAAAAAAAATTTTATATTATCAAGAATATTTTTGTTATTTTCCAAATTTGCACCGCGACAGGGGATCTTTCGTGTTAAAATTATGACAATTCAAAACTGAAGTTATTTCACAGAAAATGCTTCAATTCAAAACTGAAGCACAGAAAATGCTTCAATTCAAACTGAAGCACAGAAATGCTTCAATTCAAAACTGAAGCACAGAAAATGCTTCAATTCAAAACTGAAGCACAGAAATGCTTCAATTCAAAACTGAAGCACAGAAAATGCTTCAATTCAAAACTGAAGCACAGAAAATGCTTCAATTCAAAACTGCAGCACAGAAAATGCGTCAATTCAAAACTGAAGCACAGAAAAATTGGGGGGGGGGCTTCAAATTCAAACTGAAGCACAGAAAATGCTTCAATTCAAAACTGAAGCACAGAAAATGCTTCAATTCAAAATAAAGCACAGAAAATGCTTCAATTCAAAACTGAAGCACAGAAAATGCTTCAATTCAAAACTGAAGCACAGAAAATGCTTCAATTCAAAACTGAAGCACAGAAAATCTTCAATTCAAAACTGAAGCACAGAAAATGCTTCAATTCAAAACTGAAGCACAGAAAATGCTTCAAATCAAAAGTGAGCCACAGAAAATGCTTCAATTCAAAACTCAAGCACAGAATATGCTTCAATTCAAAACTGAAGCACAGAAAATGCTCAATTCAAAACTGTAGCACAGGCAATGCTTCAATTAAAAACTGTAGCACAGAAAATGCTTCAATTCAAAACTGAAGCACAGAAAATGCTTCAATTCAAACTGAAGCACAGAAAATGCTTCAAATCAAAACTGAAGCACAGAAAATGCTTCAATTCAAAACTGAAGCACAGAAAATGCTTCAATTCAAAACTGAAGCACAGAAAAGCTTCAATTCAAAACTGAAGCACAGAAAATGCTTCAATTCAAAACTGAAGCATCAGAAAATGCTTCAATTCAAAACTGAAGCACAGAAAATGCTTCAATTCAAAACTGAAGCACAGAAAATGCTTCAATTCAAAACTGAAGCACAGAAAAATGCTTCAATTCAAAACTGAAGCACAGAAAATGCTCATTCAAACTGAAGCACAGAAATGCTTCAATTCAAAACTGAAGCACAGAAAATGCTTCAATTCAAACTGAAGCACGAAAATGCTTCAATTCAAACTGAAGCACAGAAAATGCTCAATTCAACTGACACGAAATGCTTCAATTCAAACTGAAGCACAGAAAATGCTTCATTCAACTGAAGCACAGAAAGCCTTCAATTCAAAACTGAAGACAAAATGCTTCAATTCAAAACTGAAGCACAGAAAATGCTTCAATTCAAAACTGAAGCACAGAAAATGCTTCAATTCAAAACTGAAGCACAGAAAATGCTTCAATTCAAAACTGAAGCACAGAAAATGCTTCAATTCAAAACTGAAGCACAGAAAATGCTTCAATTCAAAACTGAAGCACAGAAAATGCTTCAATTCAAACTGAGCACAGAATGCTTCAATTCAAAACTGAAGCACAGAAAAGCTTCAATTCAAAACTGAAGCACAGAAAATGCTTCAATTCAAAACGGAAGCACAGAAAATGCTTCAATTCAAAACTGAAGCACAGAAAATGCCTTCAATTCAAAACTGAAGCACAAAATGCTTCAATTCAAACTGAAGCACAGAAAATGCTTCAATTCAAACTGAAGCACAGAAGCTTCAATTCAAAACTGAAGCAACAAATGCTTCAATTCAAAACTGAAGCACAGAAAATGCTTCAATTCAAAACTGAAGCACAGAAAATGCTTCAATTCAAAACTGAAGCACAGAAATGCTTCAATTCAAAACTGAAGCACAGAAAATGCTTCAATTTCAAAACTGAAGCACAGAAATGCTTCAATTCAAAACTGAAGCACAGAAAATGCTTCAATTCAAAACTGAAGCACAGAAAATGCTTCAATTCAAACTGAAGCACAGAAAATGCTTCAATTCAAAACTGAAGCACAGAAAAATGCTTCAATTCAAAACTGAAGCACAGAAAATGCTTCAATTCAAACTGAAGCACAGAAAATGCTTCAATCAAAACTGAAGCACAGAAAATGCTTCAATTCAAAACTGAAGCACAGAAAATGCTTCAATTCAAACTGAAGCACAGAAAATGCTTCAATTCAAAAACTGAAGCACAGAAAATGCTTCAATTTCAAAACTGAAGCACAGAAAATGCCTTCAATTCAAAACTGAAGCACAAAAATGCTTCATTCAAAACTGAAGCACAGAAAATGCTTCAATTCAAAACTGAAGCACAGAAAATGCTTCAATTCAAACTGAAGCACAGAAAATGCTTCAATTCAAAACTGAAACTGAAGTACAAATGCTTCAATTCAAAACTGAAGCACAGATGACCCAGAACAAAATGTTTAGCAAAAAATTTTTATATTTCAAATGAAAATTTGTTAATTTTTCCAAATTTGGCACCGCGACAGATATTCGTGTTAAAACAGACTATTATAAAAAGAAGTTATTTTCACTAATAAATATGTGATGATTCCACAATTATCTGGGATCACAGAAAATGCTTCAATTCAAACTGAAGCACAGAAAATGCTTCAATTCAAAACTGAAGCACAGAAACATGCTTCAATTCAAAACTGAAGCACAGAAAATGCTTCAATTCAAAACTGAAGCACAGAAAATGCTTCAATTCAAAACTGAAGCACAGAAAATGCTTCAATTCAAAACGAAGCACAGAAAATGCTTCAATTCAAAACTGAAGCACAGAAATGCTTCAATTCATAAGCAAGATTGATGACTGGATTTTCCAACATGATTCGCTCAAAACTGAAGCACAGGGAAATATTTGACTCAAATGCTTCAAGCACAAGAACATGAAGCACAGAAAATCACAGAAATTCAATTCAAAAACTGAAGCACAGAAAATGCTTCAATTCAAAACTGAAGCACAGAAAATGCTTCAATTCAAAACTGAAGCACAGAAAATGCTTCAATTCAAAACTGAAGCACAGAAAATGCTTCAATTCAAAACTGAAGCACAGAAAATGCTTCAATTCAAAACTGAAGCACAGAAAATGCTCAATTCAAAACTGAAGCACAGAAAGAACATCTTCAATTCAAAACTGAAGCACAGAAAATGCTTCAATTCAAAACTGAAGCACAGAAAATGCTTCAATTCAAAACTGAAGTACATAAAATGCTTCAATTCAAAACTGAAGTACATAAAATGCTTCAATTCAAAACTGAAGCACAGAATAATTTTAAAAAAAATTTTATATTATCAAGAATATTTTTGTTAATTTTTCCAAATTTGCACCGCGACAGATATTTCGTGTTAAAATTATGACTATTATAAAAAGAAGTTATTTTCACTAATAAATATGTGATGATTCCACATTATCTGGGATCACAGATAGCTTCAATTCAAAACTGAAGCACAGAAAATGCTTCAATTCAAAACTGAAGCACAGAAAATGCTTCAATTCAAAACTGAAGCACAGAAAATGCTTCAATTCAAACTGAAGCACAGAAAATGCTTCAATTCAAAACTGAAGCACAGAAAATGCTTCAATTCAAACTGAAGCACAGAAAATGCTTCAATTCAAAACTGAAGCACAGAAAATGCTTCAATTCAAAACTGAAGCACAGAAAATGCTTCAATTCAAAACTGAAGCACAGAAAATGCTTCAATTCAAAACTGAAGCACAGAAAATGCTTCAATTCAAAACTGAAGCACAGAAAATGCTTCAATTCAAAACTGAAGCACAGAAAATGCTTCAATTCAAAACTGAAGCACAGAAAATGCTTCAATTCAAACTGAAGCACAGAAATGCTTCAATTCAAAACTGAAGCACAGAAAATGCTTCAATTCAAAACTGAAGCACAGAAAATGCTTCAATTCAAAACTGAAGCACAGAAAATGCTTCAATTCAAAACTGAAGCACAGAAAATGCTTCAATTCAAAACTGAAGCACAGAAAATGCTTCAATTCAAAACTGAAGCACAGAAAATGCTTCAATTCAAAACTGAAGCACAGAAAATGCTTCAATTCAAAACTGAAGCACAGAAAATGCTTCAATTCAAAACTGAAGCACAGAAAATGCTTCAATTCAAAACTGAAGCACAGAAAATGCTTCAATTCAAAACTGAAGCACAGAAAATGCTTCAATTCAAAACTGAAGCACAGAAAATGCTTCAATTCAAAACTGAAGCACAGAAAATGCTTCAATTCAAAACTGAAGCACAGAAAATGCTTCAATTCAAAACTGAAGCACAGAAAATGCTTCAATTCAAAACTGAAGCACAGAAAATGCTTCAATTCAAAACTGAAGCACAGAAAATGCTTCAATTCAAAACTGAAGCACAGAATAATTTAAAAAAAATTTTTATATTATCAAGAATATTTTTGTTAATTTTTCCAAATTTGCACCTCGACAGATATTTCGTGTTAAAATTATGACTATTATAAAAAGAAGCACTAATAAATATGTGATGATTCACAAACTGAATCACAGAAAGCTTCAATTCAAAACTGAAGCACAGAAAATGCTTCAATTCAAAACTGAAGCACAGAAAATGCTTCAATTCAAAACTGAAGCACAGAAAATGCTTCAATTCAAAACTGAAGCACAGAAAATGCTTCAATTCAAAACTGAAGCACAGAAAATGCTTCAATTCAAAACTGAAGCACAGAAAATGCTTCAATTCAAAACTGAAGCACAGAAAATGCTTCAATTCAAAACTGAAGCACAGAAAATGCTTCAATTCAAAACTGAAGCACAGAAAATGCTTCAATTCAAAACTGAAGCACAGAAAATGCTTCAATTCAAAACTGAAGCACAGAAAATGCTTCTATTCAAAACTGAAGCACAGAAAATGCTTCAATTCAAAACTGAAGCACAGAAAATGCTTCAATTCAAAACTGAAGCACAGAAAATGCTTCAATTCAAAACTGAAGCACAGAAAATGCTTCAATTCAAAACTGAAGCACAGAAAATGCTTCAATTCAAAACTGAAGCACAGAAAATGCTTCAATTCAAAACTGAAGCACAGAAAATGCTTCAATTCAAAACTGAAGCACAGAAAATGCTTCAATTCAAAACTGAAGCACAGAAAATGCTTCAATTCAAAACTGAAGCACAGAAAATGCTTCAATTCAAAACTGAAGCACAGAAAATGCTTCAATTCAAAACTGAAGCACAGAAAATGCTTCAATTCAAAAAGTATCACCGAAAATGCTTCAATTCAAAAATGTAGCACAGAAAATGCTTCAATTCAAAACTGAAGCACAGAAAATGCTTCAATTCAAAAACTGAAGCACAGAAAATGCTTCAAAAAACAAACAAAACTGAAGCACAGAAAATGCTTCAATTCAAAACTGAAGCACAGAAAATGCTTCAATTCAAAACTGAAGCACAGAAAATGAATTCAAAACTGAAGCACAGAAAATGCTTCAATTCAAAACTGAAGCACAGAAAATGCTTCAATTCAAAACTGAAGCACAGAAAATGCTTCAATTCAAAACTGAAGCACAGAAAATGCTTCAATTCAAAACTGAAGCAAAGAAAATGCTTCAATTCAAAACTGAAGCACAGAAAATGCTTCAATTCAAAACTGAAGCACAGAAAATGCTTCAATTCAAAATGAAGCACAGAAAATGCTTAAATTCAAAAACTGAAGCACAGAAAATGCTTCAATTCAAAACTGAAGCACAGAAAATGCTTCAATCAAAACTGAAGCACAGAAAATGCTTCAATTCAAACTGAAGCACAGAAAATGCTTCAATTCAAAACTGAAGCACAGAAAATGCTTCAATTCAAAACTGAAGCACAGAAAATGCTTCAATTCAAAACTGAAGCACAGAAAATGCTTCAATTCAAAACTGAAGCACAGAAAATGCTTCAATTCAAAACTGAAGCACAGAAAATGCTCAATTCAAAACTGAAGCACAGAAAATGCTTCAATTCAAAACTGAAGCACAGAAAATGCTTCAATTCAAAACTGAAGCACAGAAAATGCTTCAATTCAAAACTGAAGCACAGAAAATGCTTCAATTCAAACCTGAAGCACAGAAAATGCTTCAATTCAAAACTGAAGCACAGAAAATGCTTCAATTCAAAACTGAAGCACAGAAAATGCTTCAATCAAAACTGAAGCACAGAAAATGCTTCAATTCAAAACTGAAGCACAGTAAATGCTTCAATTCAAAACTGAAGCACAGAAATGCTTCAATTCAAAACTGAAGCACAGAAAATGCTTCAATTCAAACTGAAGCACAGAAAATGCTTCAATTCAAAACTGAAGCACAGAAAATGCTTCAATTCAAAACTGAAGCACAGAAAATGCTTCAATTCAAAACTGAAGCACAGAAAATGCTTCAATTCAAAACTGAAGCACAGAAAATGCTTCAATTCAAAACTGAAGCACAGAAAATGCTTCAATTCAAAACTGAAGCACAGAAAATGCTTCAATTCAAAACTGAAGCACAGAAAATGCTTCAATTCAAAACTGAAGCACAGAAAATGCTTCAATTCAAAACTGAAGCACAGAAAATGCTTCAATTCAAAACTGAAGCACAGAAAATGCTTCAATTCAAAACTGAAGCACAGAAAATGCTTCAATTCAAAAACTGAAGCACAGAAAATGCTTCAATTCAAAACTGAAGCACAGAAAATGCTTCATTCAAAACTGAAGCACAGAAAATGCTTCAATTCAAAACTGAAGCACAGAAATGCTTCAATTCAAAACTGAAGCACAGAAAATGCTTCAATTCAAACTGAAGCACAGAAAATGCTTCAATCAAAAACTGAAGCACAGAAAATGCTTCAATTCAAAACTGAAGCACAGAAAATGCTTCAATTCAAAACTGAAGCACAGAAAATGCTTCAATTCAAAACTGAAGCACAGAAAATGCTTCAATTCAAAACTGAAGCACAGAAAATGCTTCAATTCAAAAACTGAAGCACAGAAAATGCTTCAATTCAAAACTGAAGCACAGAAAAGTGCTTCAATTCAAAACTGAAGCACAGAAAATGCTTCAATTCAAAACTGAAGCACAGAAAATGCTTCAATTCAAAACTGAAGCACAGAAAATGCTTCATTCAAAACTGAAGGACAGAAAATGCTTCAATTCAAAAACTGAAGCACAGAAAATGCTTCAATTCAAAACTGAAGCACAGAAAATGCTTCAATTCAAAACTGAAGCACAGAAAATGCTTCAATTCAAAACTGAAGCACAGAAAATGCTTCAATTCAAAACTGAAGCACAGAAAATGCTTCAATTCAAAACTGAAGCACAGAAAATGCTTCAATTCAAAACTGAAGCACAGAAAATGCTTCAATTCAAAACTGAAGCACAGAAAATGCTTCAATTCAAAACTGAAGCACAGAAAATGCTTCAATTCAAAACTGAAGCACAGAAAATGCTTCAATTCAAAACTGAAGCACAGAAAATGCTTCAATTCAAAAACTGAAGCACAGAAAATGCTCAAATTCAAAACTGAAGCACAGAAAATGCTTCAATTCAAAAACTGAAGCACAGAAAATGCTTCAATTCAAAAACTGAAGCACAGAAAATGCTTCAATTCAAAACTGAAGCACAGAAAATGCTTCAATTCAAAACTGAAGCACAGAAAATGCTTCAATTCAAAACTGAAGCACAGAAAATGCTTCAATTCAAAACTGAAGCACAGAAAATGCTTCAATTCAAAACTGAAGCACAGAAAATGCTTCAATTCAAACTGAAGCACAGAAAATGCTTCAATTCAAAACTGAAGCACAGAAAATGCTTCAATTCAAAATGAAGCACAGAAAATGCTTCAATTCAAAACTGAAGCACAGAAAATGCTTCAATTCAAAACTGAAGCACGAAAATGCTTCAATTCAAAACTGAAGCACAGAAAATGCTTCAATTCAAAACTGAAGCACAGAAAATGCTTCAATTCAAAACTGAAGCACAGAAAATGCTTCAATTCAAAACTGAAGCACAGAAAATGCTTCAATTCAAAACTGAAGCACAGAAAATGCTTCAATTCAAAACTGAAGCACAGAAAATGCTTCAATTCAAAACTGAAGCACAGAAAATGCTTCAATTCAAAACTGAAGCACAGAAAATGCTTCAATTCAAAACTGAAGCACAGAAAATGCTTCAATTCAAAACTGAAGCACAGAAAATGCTTCAATTCAAACTGAAGCACAGAAAATGCTTCAATTCAAAACTGAAGCACAGAAAATGCTTCAATTCAAAACTGAAGCACAGAAATGCTTCAATTCAAAACTGAAGCACAGAAAATGCTTCAATTCAAAACTGAAGCACAGAAAATGCTTCAATTCAAACTGAAGCACAGAAAATGCTTCAATTCAAAACTGAAGCACAGAAAAGAAAATGCTTCAATCAAAACTGAAGCACAGAAAATGCTTCAATTCAAAACTGAAGCACAGAAAAATGCTTCAATTCAAAACTGAAGCACAGAAAATGCTTCAATTCAAACTGAAGCACAGAAAATGCTTCAATTCAAAACTGAAGCACAGAAAATGCTTCAATTCAAAACTGAAGCACAGAAAATGCTTCAATTCAAAACTGAAGCACAGAAAATGCTTCAATTCAAAACTGAAGCACAGAAAAATGCTTCAATTCAAAACTGAAGCACAGAAAATGCTTCAATTCAAAACTGAAGCACAGAAAATGCTTCAATTCAAAACTGAAGCACAGAAAATGCTTCAATTCAAAACTGAAGCACAGAAAATGCTTCAATTCAAACTGAAGCACAGAAAATGCTTCAATTCAAAACTGAAGCACAGAAAATGCTTCAATTCAAAACTGAAGCACAGAAAATGCTTCAATTCAAAACTGAAGCACAGAAAATGCTTCAATTCAAAACTGAAGCACAGAAAATGCTTCAATTCAAAACTGAAGCACAGAAAATGCTTCAATTCAAAACTGAAGCACAGAAAATGCTTCATTCAAAACTGAAGCACAGAAAATGGTTCAATTCAAAACTGAAGCACAGAAATGCTTCAATTCAAAACTGAAGCACAGAAAATGCTTCAATTCAAAACTGAAGCACAGAAAATGCTTCAATTCAAAACTGAAGCACAGAAATGCTTCAATTCAAAACTGAAGCACAGAGAAAATGCTTCAATTCAAAACTGAAGCACAGAAAATGCTTCAATTCAAAACTGAAGCACAGAAAATGCTTCAATTCAAACTGAAGCACAGAAAATGCTTCAATTCAAAACTGAAGCACAGAAAAATGCTTCATTCAAAACTGAAGCACAGAAAATGCTTCAATTCAAAACTGAAGCACAGAAAATGCTTCAATTCAAAACTGAAGCACAGAAAATGCTTCAATTCAAAACTGAAGCACAGAAAATGCTTCAATTCAAAACTGAAGCACAGAAAATGCTCAATTCAAAACTGAAGCACAGAAAATGCTTCAATTCAAAACTGAAGCACAGAAAATGCTTCAATTCAAAACTGAAGCACAGAAAATGCTTCAATTCAAAACTGAAGCACAGAAAATGCTTCAATTCAAAACTGAAGCACAGAAAATGCTTCAATTCAAAACTGAAGCACAGAAAATGCTTCAATTCAAAACTGAAGCACAGAAAATGCTTCAATTCAAAACTGAAGCACAGAAAATGCTTCAATTCAAAACTGAAGCACAGAAAATGCTTCAATTCAAAACTGAAGCACAGAAAATGCTTCAATTCAAAACTGAAGCACAGAAAATGCTTCAATTCAAAACTGAAGCACAGAAAATGCTTCAATTCAAAACTGAAGCACAGAAAAATGCTTCAATTCAAAACTGAAGCACAGAAAATGCTTCAATTCAAAACTGAAGCACAGAAAATGCTTCAATTCAAAACTGAAGCACAGAAAATGCTTCAATTCAAAGCTGAAGCACAGAAATGCTTCAATTCAAAACTGAAGCACAGAAAATGCTTCAATTCAAAACTGAAGCACAGAAAATGCTTCAATTCAAAACTGAAGCACAGAAAATGCTTCAATTCAAAACTGAAGCACAGAAAATGCTTCAATTCAAAACTGAAGCACAGAAAATGCTTCAATTCAAAACTGAAGCACAGAAAATGCTTCAATTCAAAACTGAAGCACAGAAAATGCTTCAATTCAAAACTGAAGCACAGAAAATGCTTCAATTCAAAACTGAAGCACAGAAAATGCTTCAATTCAAAACTGAAGCACAGAAAATGCTTCAATTCAAAACTGAAGCACAGAAAATGCTTCAATTCAAAACTGAAGCACAGAAAATGCTTCAATTCAAAACTGAAGCACAGAAAATGCTTCAATTCAAAACTGAAGCACAGAAAATGCTTCAATTCAAAACTGAAGCACAGAAAATGCTTCAATTCAAAACTGAAGCACAGAAAATGCTTCAATTCAAAACTGAAGCACAGAAAATGCTTCAATTCAAAACTGAAGCACAGAAAATGCTTCAATTCAAAACTGAAGCACAGAAAATGCTTCAATTCAAAACTGAAGCACAGAAAATGCTTCAATTCAAAACTGAAGCACAGAAAATGCTTCAATTCAAAACTGAAGCACAGAAAATGCTTCAATTCAAAACTGAAGCACAGAAAATGCTTCAATTCAAAACTGAAGCACAGAAAATGCTTCAATTCAAAACTGAAGCACAGAAAATGCTTCAATTCAAAACTGAAGCACAGAAAATGCTTCAATTCAAAACTGAAGCACAGAAAATGCTTCAATTCAAAACTGAAGCACAGAAAATGCTTCAATTCAAAACTGAAGCACAGAAAATGCTTCA
This sequence comes from Meloidogyne arenaria, assembly GCA_036172955.1. Classification (NCBI taxonomy): domain Eukaryota; kingdom Metazoa; phylum Nematoda; class Chromadorea; order Rhabditida; family Meloidogynidae; genus Meloidogyne; species Meloidogyne arenaria. The sequence continues at coordinate 12,905 of JARQAB010000243.1, forward strand.
ATTCAAAACTGAAGCACAGAAAATGCTTCAATTCAAAACTGAAGCACAGAAAATGCTTCAATTCAAAACTGAAGCACAGAAAATGCTTCAATTCAAAACTGAAGCACAGAAAATGCTTCAATTCAAAACTGAAGCACAGAAAATGCTTCAATTCAAAACTGAAGCACAGAAAATGCTTCAATTCAAAACTGAAGCACAGAAAATGCTTCAATTCAAAACTGAAGCACAGAAAATGCTTCAATTCAAAACTGAAGCACAGAAAATGCTTCAATTCAAAACTGAAGCACAGAAAATGCTTCAATTCAAAACTGAAGCACAGAAAATGCTTCAATTCAAAACTGAAGCACAGAAAATGCTTCAATTCAAAACTGAAGCACAGAAAATGCTTCAATTCAAAACTGAAGCACAGAAAATGCTTCAATTCAAAACTGAAGCACAGAAAATGCTTCAATTCAAAACTGAAGCACAGAAAATGCTTCAATTCAAAACTGAAGCACAGAAAATGCTTCAATTCAAAACTGAAGCACAGAAAATGCTTCAATTCAAAACTGAAGCACAGAAAATGCTTCAATTCAAAACTGAAGCACAGAAAATGCTTCAATTCAAAACTGAAGCACAGAAAATGCTTCAATTCAAAACTGAAGCACAGAAAATGCTTCAATTCAAAACTGAAGCACAGAAAATGCTTCAATTCAAAACTGAAGCACAGAAAATGCTTCAATTCAAAACTGAAGCACAGAAAATGCTTCAATTCAAAACTGAAGCACAGAAAATGCTTCAATTCAAAACTGAAGCACAGAAAATGCTTCAATTCAAAACTGAAGCACAGAAAATGCTTCAATTCAAAACTGAAGCACAGAAAATGCTTCAATTCAAAACTGAAGCACAGAAAATGCTTCAATTCAAAACTGAAGCACAGAAAATGCTTCAATTCAAAACTGAAGCACAGAAAATGCTTCAATTCAAAACTGAAGCACAGAAAATGCTTCAATTCAAAACTGAAGCACAGAAAATGCTTCAATTCAAAACTGAAGCACAGAAAATGCTTCAATTCAAAACTGAAGCACAGAAAATGCTTCAATTCAAAACTGAAGCACAGAAAATGCTTCAATTCAAAACTGAAGCACAGAAAATGCTTCAATTCAAAACTGAAGCACAGAAAATGCTTCAATTCAAAACTGAAGCACAGAAAATGCTTCAATTCAAAACTGAAGCACAGAAAATGCTTCAATTCAAAACTGAAGCACAGAAAATGCTTCAATTCAAAACTGAAGCACAGAAAATGCTTCAATTCAAAACTGAAGCACAGAAAATGCTTCAATTCAAAACTGAAGCACAGAAAATGCTTCAATTCAAAACTGAAGCACAGAAAATGCTTCAATTCAAAACTGAAGCACAGAAAATGCTTCAATTCAAAACTGAAGCACAGAAAATGCTTCAATTCAAAACTGAAGCACAGAAAATGCTTCAATTCAAAACTGAAGCACAGAAAATGCTTCAATTCAAAACTGAAGCACAGAAAATGCTTCAATTCAAAACTGAAGCACAGAAAATGCTTCAATTCAAAACTGAAGCACAGAAAATGCTTCAATTCAAAACTGAAGCACAGAAAATGCTTCAATTCAAAACTGAAGCACAGAAAATGCTTCAATTCAAAACTGAAGCACAGAAAATGCTTCAATTCAAAACTGAAGCACAGAAAATGCTTCAATTCAAAACTGAAGCACAGAAAATGCTTCAATTCAAAACTGAAGCACAGAAAATGCTTCAATTCAAAACTGAAGCACAGAAAATGCTTCAATTCAAAACTGAAGCACAGAAAATGCTTCAATTCAAAACTGAAGCACAGAAAATGCTTCAATTCAAAACTGAAGCACAGAAAATGCTTCAATTCAAAACTGAAGCACAGAAAATGCTTCAATTCAAAACTGAAGCACAGAAAATGCTTCAATTCAAAACTGAAGCACAGAAAATGCTTCAATTCAAAACTGAAGCACAGAAAATGCTTCAATTCAAAACTGAAGCACAGAAAATGCTTCAATTCAAAACTGAAGCACAGAAAATGCTTCAATTCAAAACTGAAGCACAGAAAATGCTTCAATTCAAAACTGAAGCACAGAAAATGCTTCAATTCAAAACTGAAGCACAGAAAATGCTTCAATTCAAAACTGAAGCACAGAAAATGCTTCAATTCAAAACTGAAGCACAGAAAATGCTTCAATTCAAAACTGAAGCACAGAAAATGCTTCAATTCAAAACTGAAGCACAGAAAATGCTTCAATTCAAAACTGAAGCACAGAAAATGCTTCAATTCAAAACTGAAGCACAGAAAATGCTTCAATTCAAAACTGAAGCACAGAAAATGCTTCAATTCAAAACTGAAGCACAGAAAATGCTTCAATTCAAAACTGAAGCACAGAAAATGCTTCAATTCAAAACTGAAGCACAGAAAATGCTTCAATTCAAAACTGAAGCACAGAAAATGCTTCAATTCAAAACTGAAGCACAGAAAATGCTTCAATTCAAAACTGAAGCACAGAAAATGCTTCAATTCAAAACTGAAGCACAGAAAATGCTTCAATTCAAAACTGAAGCACAGAAAATGCTTCAATTCAAAACTGAAGCACAGAAAATGCTTCAATTCAAAACTGAAGCACAGAAAATGCTTCAATTCAAAACTGAAGCACAGAAAATGCTTCAATTCAAAACTGAAGCACAGAAAATGCTTCAATTCAAAACTGAAGCACAGAAAATGCTTCAATTCAAAACTGAAGCACAGAAAATGCTTCAATTCAAAACTGAAGCACAGAAAATGCTTCAATTCAAAACTGAAGCACAGAAAATGCTTCAATTCAAAACTGAAGCACAGAAAATGCTTCAATTCAAAACTGAAGCACAGAAAATGCTTCAATTCAAAACTGAAGCACAGAAAATGCTTCAATTCAAAACTGAAGCACAGAAAATGCTTCAATTCAAAACTGAAGCACAGAAAATGCTTCAATTCAAAACTGAAGCACAGAAAATGCTTCAATTCAAAACTGAAGCACAGAAAATGCTTCAATTCAAAACTGAAGCACCAAAGATGCTTCAATTCAAAACTGAAGCCGAGAAAATGCTTCAATTCAAAACTGAAGCACAGAAATGCTTCAATTCAAACCTGAAGCACAGAAAATGCTTCAATTCAAAACTGAAGCACAGAAAATGCTTCAATTCAAAACTGAAGCACAGAAAATGCTTCAATTCAAAACTGAAGCACAGAAAATGCTTCAATTCAAAACTGAAGCACAGAAAATGCTTCAATTCAAAACTGAAGCACAGAAATGCTTCAATTCAAAACTGAAGCACAGAAAATGCTTCAATTCAAAACTGAAGCACAGAAATGCTTCAATTCAAAACTGAAGCACAGGAAAATGCTTCAATTTCAAAACTGAAGCACAGAAAATGCTTCATTCAAAACGGAAGCACAGAAATGCTTCAATTCAAACTGAAGCACAGAAAATGATTCAATGCAAAACTGAAGCACAGAAAATGCTACAATTCAAAACTGAAGCACAGAAATGCTTCAATTCAAACTGAAGCACAGAAAATGCTTCAATTCAAAACTGAAGCACAGAAAATGCTTCAATTCAAAAAACTGAAGCACAGAAAATGCTTTCAATTCAAAACTGAAGCACAGAAAAATGCTTCAATTTCAAAACTGAAGCACAGAAAATGCCTTCAATTCAAAACTGAAGCACCGAAAAAGCTTCAATTTCAAAACTGAAGCACAGAAAATGCTTCAATTCAAAAATGTAGAGCACAGAAAAATGCTTCAAATTCAACGGAAGCACAGGAAATGCTTCAATTCAAAACTGAAGACACACGAAAATGCTTTCAATTCAAAACTGAAGCAACAGGAAAATGCTTCAATTCAAAAAACTGAAGCACAGAAAATGTTCAATTCAAAACTGAAGCACAGAACTTTAAGTTCATTCAAAATGAAGCACAGACAATGCTTCAATTCAAAAATGAAGTACAGAAAATGCTTCAATTCAAAACTGAAGCACAGAAAATGCTTCAATTCAAAACTGAAGCACAGAAAATGCTTCAATTCAAAACTGAAGCACAGAAAATGCTTCAATTCAAAACTGAAGCACAGAAAATGCTTCAATTCAAAACTGAAGCACAGAAAATGCTTCAATTCAAAACTGAAGCACAGAAAATGCTTCAATTCAAAACTGAAGCACAGAAAATGCTTCAATTCAAAACTGAAGCACAGAAAATGCTTCAATTCAAAACTGAAGCACAGAAAATGCTTCAATTCAAAACTGAAGCACAGAAAATGCTTCAATTCAAAACTGAAGCACAGAAAATGCTTCAATTCAAAACTGAAGCACAGAAAATGCTTCAATTCAAAACTGAAGCACAGAAAATGCTTCAATTCAAAACTGAAGCACAGAAAATGCTTCAATTCAAAACTGAAGCACAGAAAATGCTTCAATTCAAAACTGAAGCACAGAAAATGCTTCAATTCAAAACTGAAGCACAGAAAATGCTTCAATTCAAAACTGAAGCACAGAAAATGCTTCAATTCAAAACTGAAGCACAGAAAATGCTTCAATTCAAAACTGAAGCACAGAAAATGCTTCAATTCAAAACTGAAGCACAGAAAATGCTTCAATTCAAAACTGAAGCACAGAAAATGCTTCAATTCAAAACTGAAGCACAGAAAATGCTTCAATTCAAAACTGAAGCACAGAAAATGCTTCAATTCAAAACTGAAGCACAGAAAATGCTTCAATTCAAAACTGAAGCACAGAAAATGCTTCAATTCAAAACTGAAGCACAGAAAATGCTTCAATTCAAAACTGAAGCACAGAAAATGCTTCAATTCAAAACTGAAGCACAGAAAATGCTTCAATTCAAAACTGAAGCACAGAAAATGCTTCAATTCAAAACTGAAGCACAGAAAATGCTTCAATTCAAAACTGAAGCACAGAAAATGCTTCAATTCAAAACTGAAGCACAGAAAATGCTTCAATTCAAAACTGAAGCACAGAAAATGCTTCAATTCAAAACTGAAGCACAGAAAATGCTTCAATTCAAAACTGAAGCACAGAAAATGCTTCAATTCAAAACTGAAGCACAGAAAATGCTTCAATTCAAAACTGAAGCACAGAAAATGCTTCAATTCAAAACTGAAGCACAGAAAATGCTTCAATTCAAAACTGAAGCACAGAAAATGCTTCAATTCAAAACTGAAGCACAGAAAATGCTTCAATTCAAAACTGAAGCACAGAAAATGCTTCAATTCAAAACTGAAGCACAGAAAATGCTTCAATTCAAAACTGAAGCACAGAAAATGCTTCAATTCAAAACTGAAGCACAGAAAATGCTTCAATTCAAAACTGAAGCACAGAAAATGCTTCAATTCAAAACTGAAGCACAGAAAATGCTTCAATTCAAAACTGAAGCACAGAAAATGCTTCAATTCAAAACTGAAGCACAGAAAATGCTTCAATTCAAAACTGAAGCACAGAAAATGCTTCAATTCAAAACTGAAGCACAGAAAATGCTTCAATTCAAAACTGAAGCACAGAAAATGCTTCAATTCAAAACTGAAGCACAGAAAATGCTTCAATTCAAAACTGAAGCACAGAAAATGCTTCAATTCAAAACTGAAGCACAGAAAATGCTTCAATTCAAAACTGAAGCACAGAAAATGCTTCAATTCAAAACTGAAGCACAGAAAATGCTTCAATTCAAAACTGAAGCACAGAAAATGCTTCAATTCAAAACTGAAGCACAGAAAATGCTTCAATTCAAAACTGAAGCACAGAAAATGCTTCAATTCAAAACTGAAGCACAGAAAATGCTTCAATTCAAAACTGAAGCACAGAAAATGCTTCAATTCAAAACTGAAGCACAGAAAATGCTTCAATTCAAAACTGAAGCACAGAAAATGCTTCAATTCAAAACTGAAGCACAGAAAATGCTTCAATTCAAAACTGAAGCACAGAAAATGCTTCAATTCAAAACTGAAGCACAGAAAATGCTTCAATTCAAAACTGAAGCACAGAAAATGCTTCAATTCAAAACTGAAGCACAGAAAATGCTTCAATTCAAAACTGAAGCACAGAAAATGCTTCAATTCAAAACTGAAGCACAGAAAATGCTTCAATTCAAAACTGAAGCACAGAAAATGCTTCAATTCAAAACTGAAGCACAGAAAATGCTTCAATTCAAAACTGAAGCACAGAAAATGCTTCAATTCAAAACTGAAGCACAGAAAATGCTTCAATTCAAAACTGAAGCACAGAAAATGCTTCAATTCAAAACTGAAGCACAGAAAATGCTTCAATTCAAAACTGAAGCACAGAAAATGCTTCAATTCAAAACTGAAGCACAGAAAATGCTTCAATTCAAAACTGAAGCACAGAAAATGCTTCAATTCAAAACTGAAGCACAGAAAATGCTTCAATTCAAAACTGAAGCACAGAAAATGCTTCAATTCAAAACTGAAGCACAGAAAATGCTTCAATTCAAAACTGAAGCACAGAAAATGCTTCAATTCAAAACTGAAGCACAGAAAATGCTTCAATTCAAAACTGAAGCACAGAAAATGCTTCAATTCAAAACTGAAGCACAGAAAATGCTTCAATTCAAAACTGAAGCACAGAAAATGCTTCAATTCAAAACTGAAGCACAGAAAATGCTTCAATTCAAAACTGAAGCACAGAAAATGCTTCAATTCAAAACTGAAGCACAGAAAATGCTTCAATTCAAAACTGAAGCACAGAAAATGCTTCAATTCAAAACTGAAGCACAGAAAATGCTTCAATTCAAAACTGAAGCACAGAAAATGCTTCAATTCAAAACTGAAGCACAGAAAATGCTTCAATTCAAAACTGAAGCACAGAAAATGCTTCAATTCAAAACTGAAGCACAGAAAATGCTTCAATTCAAAACTGAAGCACAGAAAATGCTTCAATTCAAAACTGAAGCACAGAAAATGCTTCAATTCAAAACTGAAGCACAGAAAATGCTTCAATTCAAAACTGAAGCACAGAAAATGCTTCAATTCAAAACTGAAGCACAGAAAATGCTTCAATTCAAAACTGAAGCACAGAAAATGCTTCAATTCAAAACTGAAGCACAGAAAATGCTTCAATTCAAAACTGAAGCACAGAAAATGCTTCAATTCAAAACTGAAGCACAGAAAATGCTTCAATTCAAAACTGAAGCACAGAAAATGCTTCAATTCAAAACTGAAGCACAGAAAATGCTTCAATTCAAAACTGAAGCACAGAAAATGCTTCAATTCAAAACTGAAGCACAGAAAATGCTTCAATTCAAAACTGAAGCACAGAAAATGCTTCAATTCAAAACTGAAGCACAGAAAATGCTTCAATTCAAAACTGAAGCACAGAAAATGCTTCAATTCAAAACTGAAGCACAGAAAATGCTTCAATTCAAAACTGAAGCACAGAAAATGCTTCAATTCAAAACTGAAGCACAGAAAATGCTTCAATTCAAAACTGAAGCACAGAAAATGCTTCAATTCAAAACTGAAGCACAGAAAATGCTTCAATTCAAAACTGAAGCACAGAAAATGCTTCAATTCAAAACTGAAGCACAGAAAATGCTTCAATTCAAAACTGAAGCACAGAAAATGCTTCAATTCAAAACTGAAGCACAGAAAATGCTTCAATTCAAAACTGAAGCACAGAAAATGCTTCAATTCAAAACTGAAGCACAGAAAATGCTTCAATTCAAAACTGAAGCACAGAAAATGCTTCAATTCAAAACTGAAGCACAGAAAATGCTTCAATTCAAAACTGAAGCACAGAAAATGCTTCAATTCAAAACTGAAGCACAGAAAATGCTTCAATTCAAAACTGAAGCACAGAAAATGCTTCAATTCAAAACTGAAGCACAGAAAATGCTTCAATTCAAAACTGAAGCACAGAAAATGCTTCAATTCAAAACTGAAGCACAGAAAATGCTTCAATTCAAAACTGAAGCACAGAAAATGCTTCAATTCAAAACTGAAGCACAGAAAATGCTTCAATTCAAAACTGAAGCACAGAAAATGCTTCAATTCAAAACTGAAGCACAGAAAATGCTTCAATTCAAAACTGAAGCACAGAAAATGCTTCAATTCAAAACTGAAGCACAGAAAATGCTTCAATTCAAAACTGAAGCACAGAAAATGCTTCAATTCAAAACTGAAGCACAGAAAATGCTTCAATTCAAAACTGAAGCACAGAAAATGCTTCAATTCAAAACTGAAGCACAGAAAATGCTTCAATTCAAAACTGAAGCACAGAAAATGCTTCAATTCAAAACTGAAGCACAGAAAATGCTTCAATTCAAAACTGAAGCACAGAAAATGCTTCAATTCAAAACTGAAGCACAGAAAATGCTTCAATTCAAAACTGAAGCACAGAAAATGCTTCAATTCAAAACTGAAGCACAGAAAATGCTTCAATTCAAAACTGAAGCACAGAAAATGCTTCAATTCAAAACTGAAGCACAGAAAATGCTTCAATTCAAAACTGAAGCACAGAAAATGCTTCAATTCAAAACTGAAGCACAGAAAATGCTTCAATTCAAAACTGAAGCACAGAAAATGCTTCAATTCAAAACTGAAGCACAGAAAATGCTTCAATTCAAAACTGAAGCACAGAAAATGCTTCAATTCAAAACTGAAGCACAGAAAATGCTTCAATTCAAAACTGAAGCACAGAAAATGCTTCAATTCAAAACTGAAGCACAGAAAATGCTTCAATTCAAAACTGAAGCACAGAAAATGCTTCAATTCAAAACTGAAGCACAGAAAATGCTTCAATTCAAAACTGAAGCACAGAAAATGCTTCAATTCAAAACTGAAGCACAGAAAATGCTTCAATTCAAAACTGAAGCACAGAAAATGCTTCAATTCAAAACTGAAGCACAGAAAATGCTTCAATTCAAAACTGAAGCACAGAAAATGCTTCAATTCAAAACTGAAGCACAGAAAATGCTTCAATTCAAAACTGAAGCACAGAAAATGCTTCAATTCAAAACTGAAGCACAGAAAATGCTTCAATTCAAAACTGAAGCACAGAAAATGCTTCAATTCAAAACTGAAGCACAGAAAATGCTTCAATTCAAAACTGAAGCACAGAAAATGCTTCAATTCAAAACTGAAGCACAGAAAATGCTTCAATTCAAAACTGAAGCACAGAAAATGCTTCAATTCAAAACTGAAGCACAGAAAATGCTTCAATTCAAAACTGAAGCACAGAAAATGCTTCAATTCAAAACTGAAGCACAGAAAATGCTTCAATTCAAAACTGAAGCACAGAAAATGCTTCAATTCAAAACTGAAGCACAGAAAATGCTTCAATTCAAAACTGAAGCACAGAAAATGCTTCAATTCAAAACTGAAGCACAGAAAATGCTTCAATTCAAAACTGAAGCACAGAAAATGCTTCAATTCAAAACTGAAGCACAGAAAATGCTTCAATTCAAAACTGAAGCACAGAAAATGCTTCAATTCAAAACTGAAGCACAGAAAATGCTTCAATTCAAAACTGAAGCACAGAAAATGCTTCAATTCAAAACTGAAGCACAGAAAATGCTTCAATTCAAAACTGAAGCACAGAAAATGCTTCAATTCAAAACTGAAGCACAGAAAATGCTTCAATTCAAAACTGAAGCACAGAAAATGCTTCAATTCAAAACTGAAGCACAGAAAATGCTTCAATTCAAAACTGAAGCACAGAAAATGCTTCAATTCAAAACTGAAGCACAGAAAATGCTTCAATTCAAAACTGAAGCACAGAAAATGCTTCAATTCAAAACTGAAGCACAGAAAATGCTTCAATTCAAAACTGAAGCACAGAAAATGCTTCAATTCAAAACTGAAGCACAGAAAATGCTTCAATTCAAAACTGAAGCACAGAAAATGCTTCAATTCAAAACTGAAGCACAGAAAATGCTTCAATTCAAAACTGAAGCACAGAAAATGCTTCAATTCAAAACTGAAGCACAGAAAATGCTTCAATTCAAAACTGAAGCACAGAAAATGCTTCAATTCAAAACTGAAGCACAGAACATGCTTCAATTCAAAACTGAAGCACAGAAAATGCTTCAATTCAAAACTGAAGCACAGAAAATGCTTCAATTCAAAACTGAAGCACAGAAAATGCTTCAATTCAAAACTGAAGCACAGAAAATGCTTCAATTCAAAACTGAAGCACAGAAAATGCTTCAATTCAAAACTGAAGCACAGAAAATGCTTCAATTCAAAACTGAAGCACAGAAAATGCTTCAATTCAAAACTGAAGCACAGAAAATGCTTCAATTCAAAACTGAAGCACAGAAAATGCTTCAATTCAAAACTGAAGCACAGAAAATGCTTCAATTCAAAACTGAAGCACAGAAAATGCTTCAATTCAAAACTGAAGCACAGAAAATGCTTCAATTCAAAACTGAAGCACAGAAAATGCTTCAATTCAAAACTGAAGCACAGAAAATGCTTCAATTCAAAACTGAAGCACAGAAAATGCTTCAATTCAAAACTGAAGCACAGAAAATGCTTCAATTCAAAACTGAAGCACAGAAAATGCTTCAATTCAAAACTGAAGCACAGAAAATGCTTCAATTCAAAACTGAAGCACAGAAAATGCTTCAATTCAAAACTGAAGCACAGAAAATGCTTCAATTCAAAACTGAAGCACAGAAAATGCTTCAATTCAAAACTGAAGCACAGAAAATGCTTCAATTCAAAACTGAAGCACAGAAAATGCTTCAATTCAAAACTGAAGCACAGAAAATGCTTCAATTCAAAACTGAAGCACAGAAAATGCTTCAATTCAAAACTGAAGCACAGAAAATGCTTCAATTCAAAACTGAAGCACAGAAAATGCTTCAATTCAAAACTGAAGCACAGAAAATGCTTCAATTCAAAACTGAAGCACAGAAAATGCTTCAATTCAAAACTGAAGCACAGAAAATGCTTCAATTCAAAACTGAAGCACAGAAAATGCTTCAATTCAAAACTGAAGCACAGAAAATGCTTCAATTCAAAACTGAAGCACAGAAAATGCTTCAATTCAAAACTGAAGCACAGAAAATGCTTCAATTCAAAACTGAAGCACAGAAAATGCTTCAATTCAAAACTGAAGCACAGAAAATGCTTCAATTCAAAACTGAAGCACAGAAAATGCTTCAATTCAAAACTGAAGCACAGAAAATGCTTCAATTCAAAACTGAAGCACAGAAAATGCTTCAATTCAAAACTGAAGCACAGAAAATGCTTCAATTCAAAACTGAAGCACAGAAAATGCTTCAATTCAAAACTGAAGCACAGAAAATGCTTCAATTCAAAACTGAAGCACAGAAAATGCTTCAATTCAAAACTGAAGCACAGAAAATGCTTCAATTCAAAACTGAAGCACAGAAAATGCTTCAATTCAAAACTGAAGCACAGAAAATGCTTCAATTCAAAACTGAAGCACAGAAAATGCTTCAATTCAAAACTGAAGCACAGAAAATGCTTCAATTCAAAACTGAAGCACAGAAAATGCTTCAATTCAAAACTGAAGCACAGAAAATGCTTCAATTCAAAACTGAAGCACAGAAAATGCTTCAATTCAAAACTGAAGCACAGAAAATGCTTCAATTCAAAACTGAAGCACAGAAAATGCTTCAATTCAAAACTGAAGCACAGAAAATGCTTCAATTCAAAACTGAAGCACAGAAAATGCTTCAATTCAAAACTGAAGCACAGAAAATGCTTCAATTCAAAACTGAAGCACAGAAAATGCTTCAATTCAAAACTGAAGCACAGAAAATGCTTCAATTCAAAACTGAAGCACAGAAAATGCTTCAATTCAAAACTGAAGCACAGAAAATGCTTCAATTCAAAACTGAAGCACAGAAAATGCTTCAATTCAAAACTGAAGCACAGAAAATGCTTCAATTCAAAACTGAAGCACAGAAAATGCTTCAATTCAAAACTGAAGCACAGAAAATGCTTCAATTCAAAACTGAAGCACAGAAAATGCTTCAATTCAAAACTGAAGCACAGAAAATGCTTCAATTCAAAACTGAAGCACAGAAAATGCTTCAATTCAAAACTGAAGCACAGAAAATGCTTCAATTCAAAACTGAAGCACAGAAAATGCTTCAATTCAAAACTGAAGCACAGAAAATGCTTCAATTCAAAACTGAAGCACAGAAAATGCTTCAATTCAAAACTGAAGCACAGAAAATGCTTCAATTCAAAACTGAAGCACAGAAAATGCTTCAATTCAAAACTGAAGCACAGAAAATGCTTCAATTCAAAACTGAAGCACAGAAAATGCTTCAATTCAAAACTGAAGCACAGAAAATGCTTCAATTCAAAACTGAAGCACAGAAAATGCTTCAATTCAAAACTGAAGCACAGAAAATGCTTCAATTCAAAACTGAAGCACAGAAAATGCTTCAATTCAAAACTGAAGCACAGAAAATGCTTCAATTCAAAACTGAAGCACAGAAAATGCTTCAATTCAAAACTGAAGCACAGAAAATGCTTCAATTCAAAACTGAAGCACAGAAAATGCTTCAATTCAAAACTGAAGCACAGAAAATGCTTCAATTCAAAACTGAAGCACAGAAAATGCTTCAATTCAAAACTGAAGCACAGAAAATGCTTCAATTCAAAACTGAAGCACAGAAAATGCTTCAATTCAAAACTGAAGCACAGAAAATGCTTCAATTCAAAACTGAAGCACAGAAAATGCTTCAATTCAAAACTGAAGCACAGAAAATGCTTCAATTCAAAACTGAAGCACAGAAAATGCTTCAATTCAAAACTGAAGCACATAAAATGCTTCAATTCAAAACTGAAGCACAGAAAATGCTTCAATTCAAAACTGAACAGAAAATGCTTCAATTCAAAACTGAAGCACAGAAAATGCTTCAATTCAAAACTGAAGCACAGAAAATGCTTCAATTCAAAACTGAAGCACAGAAAATGCTTCAATTCAAAACTGAAGCACAGAAAATGCTTCAATTCAAAACTGAAGCACAGAAAATGCTTCAATTCAAAACTGAAGCACAGAAAATGCTTCAATTCAAAACTGAAGCACAGAAAATGCTTCAATTCAAAACTGAAGCACAGAAAATGCTTCAATTCAAAACTGAAGCACAGAAAATGCTTCAATTCAAAACTGAAGCACAGAAAATGCTTCAATTCAAAACTGAAGCACAGAAAATGCTTCAATTCAAAACTGAAGCACAGAAAATGCTTCAATTCAAAACTGAAGCACAGAAAATGCTTCAATTCAAAACTGAAGCACAGAAAATGCTTCAATTCAAAACTGAAGCACAGAAAATGCTTCAATTCAAAACTGAAGCACAGAAAATGCTTCAATTCAAAACTGAAGCACAGAAAATGCTTCAATTCAAAACTGAAGCACAGAAAATGCTTCAATTCAAAACTGAAGCACAGAAAATGCTTCAATTCAAAACTGAAGCACAGAAAATGCTTCAATTCAAAACTGAAGCACAGAAAATGCTTCAATTCAAAACTGAAGCACAGAAAATGCTTCAATTCAAAACTGAAGCACAGAAAATGCTTCAATTCAAAACTGAAGCACAGAAAATGCTTCAATTCAAAACTGAAGCACAGAAAATGCTTCAATTCAAAACTGAAGCACAGAAAATGCTTCAATTCAAAACTGAAGCACAGAAAATGCTTCAATTCAAAACTGAAGCACAGAAAATGCTTCAATTCAAAACTGAAGCACAGAAAATGCTTCAATTCAAAACTGAAGCACAGAAAATGCTTCAATTCAAAACTGAAGCACAGAAAATGCTTCAATTCAAAACTGAAGCACAGAAAATGCTTCAATTCAAAACTGAAGCACAGAAAATGCTTCAATTCAAAACTGAAGCACAGAAAATGCTTCAATTCAAAACTGAAGCACAGAAAATGCTTCAATTCAAAACTGAAGCACAGAAAATGCTTCAATTCAAAACTGAAGCACAGAAAATGCTTCAATTCAAAACTGAAGCACAGAAAATGCTTCAATTCAAAACTGAAGCACAGAAAATGCTTCAATTCAAAACTGAAGCACAGAAAATGCTTCAATTCAAAACTGAAGCACAGAAAATGCTTCAATTCAAAACTGAAGCACAGAAAATGCTTCAATTCAAAACTGAAGCACAGAAAATGCTTCAATTCAAAACTGAAGCACAGAAAATGCTTCAATTCAAAACTGAAGCACAGAAAATGCTTCAATTCAAAACTGAAGCACAGAAAATGCTTCAATTCAAAACTGAAGCACAGAAAATGCTTCAATTCAAAACTGAAGCACAGAAAATGCTTCAATTCAAAACTGAAGCACAGAAAATGCTTCAATTCAAAACTGAAGCACAGAAAATGCTTCAATTCAAAACTGAAGCACAGAAAATGCTTCAATTCAAAACTGAAGCACAGAAAATGCTTCAATTCAAAACTGAAGCACAGAAAATGCTTCAATTCAAAACTGAAGCACAGAAAATGCTTCAATTCAAAACTGAAGCACAGAAAATGCTTCAATTCAAAACTGAAGCACAGAAAATGCTTCAATTCAAAACTGAAGCACAGAAAATGCTTCAATTCAAAACTGAAGCACAGAAAATGCTTCAATTCAAAACTGAAGCACAGAAAATGCTTCAATTCAAAACTGAAGCACAGAAAATGCTTCAATTCAAAACTGAAGCACAGAAAATGCTTCAATTCAAAACTGAAGCACAGAAAATGCTTCAATTCAAAACTGAAGCACAGAAAATGCTTCAATTCAAAACTGAAGCACAGAAAATGCTTCAATTCAAAACTGAAGCACAGAAAATGCTTCAATTCAAAACTGAAGCACAGAAAATGCTTCAATTCAAAACTGAAGCACAGAAAATGCTTCAATTCAAAACTGAAGCACAGAAAATGCTTCAATTCAAAACTGAAGCACAGAAAATGCTTCAATTCAAAACTGAAGCACAGAAAATGCTTCAATTCAAAACTGAAGCACAGAAAATGCTTCAATTCAAAACTGAAGCACAGAAAATGCTTCAATTCAAAACTGAAGCACAGAAAATGCTTCAATTCAAAACTGAAGCACAGAAAATGCTTCAATTCAAAACTGAAGCACAGAAAATGCTTCAATTCAAAACTGAAGCACAGAAAATGCTTCAATTCAAAACTGAAGCACAGAAAATGCTTCAATTCAAAACTGAAGCACAGAAAATGCTTCAATTCAAAACTGAAGCACAGAAAATGCTTCAATTCAAAACTGAAGCACAGAAAATGCTTCAATTCAAAACTGAAGCACAGAAAATGCTTCAATTCAAAACTGAAGCACAGAAAATGCTTCAATTCAAAACTGAAGCACAGAAAATGCTTCAATTCAAAACTGAAGCACAGAAAATGCTTCAATTCAAAACTGAAGCACAGAAAATGCTTCAATTCAAACTGAAGCACAGAAAATGCTTCAATTCAAAACTGAAGCACAGAAAATGCTTCAATTCAAAACTGAAGCACAGAAAATGCTTCAATTCAAAACTGAAGCACAGAAAATGCTTCAATTCAAAACTGAAGCACAGAAAATGCTTCAATTCAAAACTGAAGCACAGAAAATGCTTCAATTCAAAACTGACGCACAGAAAATGCTTCAATTCAAAACTGAAGCACAGAAAATGCTTCAATTCAAAACTGAAGCACAGAAAATGCTTCAATTCAAAACTGAAGCACAGAAAATGCTTCAATTCAAAACTGAAGCACAGAAAATGCTTCAATTCAAAACTGAAGCACAGAAAATGCTTCAATTCAAAACTGAAGCACAGAAAATGCTTCAATTCAAAACTGAAGCACAGAAAATGCTTCAATTCAAAACTGAAGCACAGAAAATGCTTCAATTCAAAACTGAAGCACAGAAAATGCTTCAATTCAAAACTGAAGCACAGAAAATGCTTCAATTCAAAACTGAAGCACAGAAAATGCTTCAATTCAAAACTGAAGCACAGAAAATGCTTCAATTCAAAACTGAAGCACAGAAAATGCTTCAATTCAAAACTGAAGCACAGAAAATGCTTCAATTCAAAACTGAAGCACAGAAAATGCTTCAATTCAAAACTGAAGCACAGAAAATGCTTCAATTCAAAACTGAAGCACAGAAAATGCTTCAATTCAAAACTGAAGCACAGAAAATGCTTCAATTCAAAACTGAAGCACAGAAAATGCTTCAATTCAAAACTGAAGCACAGAAAATGCTTCAATTCAAAACTGAAGCACAGAAAATGCTTCAATTCAAAACTGAAGCACAGAAAATGCTTCAATTCAAAACTGAAGCACAGAAAATGCTTCAATTCAAAACTGAAGCACAGAAAATGCTTCAATTCAAAACTGAAGCACAGAAAATGCTTCAATTCAAAACTGAAGCACAGAAAATGCTTCAATTCAAAACTGAAGCACAGAAAATGCTTCAATTCAAAACTGAAGCACAGAAAATGCTTCAATTCAAAACTGAAGCACAGAAAATGCTTCAATTCAAAACTGAAGCACAGAAAATGCTTCAATTCAAAACTGAAGCACAGAAAATGCTTCAATTCAAAACTGAAGCACAGAAAATGCTTCAATTCAAAACTGAAGCACAGAAAATGCTTCAATTCAAAACTGAAGCACAGAAAATGCTTCAATTCAAAACTGAAGCACAGAAAATGCTTCAATTCAAAACTGAAGCACAGAAAATGCTTCAATTCAAAACTGAAGCACAGAAAATGCTTCAATTCAAAACTGAAGCACAGAAAATGCTTCAATTCAAAACTGAAGCACAGAAAATGCTTCAATTCAAAACTGAAGCACAGAAAATGCTTCAATTCAAAACTGAAGCACAGAAAATGCTTCAATTCAAAACTGAAGCACAGAAAATGCTTCAATTCAAAACTGAAGCACAGAAAATGCTTCAATTCAAAACTGAAGCACAGAAAATGCTTCAATTCAAAACTGAAGCACAGAAAATGCTTCAATTCAAAACTGAAGCACAGAAAATGCTTCAATTCAAAACTGAAGCACAGAAAATGCTTCAATTCAAAACTGAAGCACAGAAAATGCTTCAATTCAAAACTGAAGCACAGAAAATGCTTCAATTCAAAACTGAAGCACAGAAAATGCTTCAATTCAAAACTGAAGCACAGAAAATGCTTCAATTCAAAACTGAAGCACAGAAAATGCTTCAATTCAAAACTGAAGCACAGAAAATGCTTCAATTCAAAACTGAAGCACAGAAAATGCTTCAATTCAAAACTGAAGCACAGAAAATGCTTCAATTCAAAACTGAAGCACAGAAAATGCTTCAATTCAAAACTGAAGCACAGAAAATGCTTCAATTCAAAACTGAAGCACAGAAAATGCTTCAATTCAAAACTGAAGCACAGAAAATGCTTCAATTCAAAACTGAAGCACAGAAAATGCTTCAATTCAAAACTGAAGCACAGAAAATGCTTCAATTCAAAACTGAAGCACAGAAAATGCTTCAATTCAAAACTGAAGCACAGAAAATGCTTCAATTCAAAACTGAAGCACAGAAAATGCTTCAATTCAAAACTGAAGCACAGAAAATGCTTCAATTCAAAACTGAAGCACAGAAAATGCTTCAATTCAAAACTGAAGCACAGAAAATGCTTCAATTCAAAACTGAAGCACAGAAAATGCTTCAATTCAAAACTGAAGCACAGAAAATGCTTCAATTCAAAACTGAAGCACAGAAAATGCTTCAATTCAAAACTGAAGCACAGAAAATGCTTCAATTCAAAACTGAAGCACAGAAAATGCTTCAATTCAAAACTGAAGCACAGAAAATGCTTCAATTCAAAACTGAAGCACAGAAAATGCTTCAATTCAAAACTGAAGCACAGAAAATGCTTCAATTCAAAAAAGAACCACAGAAAAAATGATTCAATTACTGAAGCACAGAAAATGCTTCAATTCAAAACTGAAGCACTGAAAATGCTTCAATTCAAAACTGAAGCACAGAAAATGCTTCAATTCAAAACTGAAGCACAGAAAATGCTTCAATTCAAAACTGAAGCACAGAAAATGCTTCAATTCAAAACTGAAGCACAGAAAATGCTTCAATTCAAAACTGAAGCACAGAAAATGCTTCAATTCAAAACTGAAGCACAGAAAATGCTTCAATTCAAAACTGAAGCACAGAAAATGCTTCAATTCAAAACTGAAGCACAGAAAATGCTTCAATTCAAAACTGAAGCACAGAAAATGCTTCAATTCAAAACTGAAGCACAGAAAATGCTTCAATTCAAAACTGAAGCACAGAAAATGCTTCAATTCAAAACTGAAGCACAGAAAATGCTTCAATTCAAAACTGAAGCACAGAAAATGCTTCAATTCAAAACTGAAGCACAGAAAATGCTTCAATTCAAAACTGAAGCACAGAAAATGCTTCAATTCAAAACTGAAGCACAGAAAATGCTTCATTCAAAACTGAAGCACAGAAAATGCTTCAATTCAAAACTGAAGCACAGAAAATGCTGCAATCAAAAATGAAGCACAGAAAATGCTTTCAATTCAAAACTGAAGCACAGAGAGAACAATGCTTCAAATTCAAACAATGAAGCACAGGAAAATGCTTTCAATTCAAAAACTGAAGCACAGAAAATGCTTCCAATTCAAAACTGAAGTACACAGAAAATGCTTCAATTCAAGAAAACTGAAGCACAGGCAAAATGCTTCAATTCAAAAACTGAAGCACAGAAAAAATGCTTCAATTCAAACTGAAGACGGAAATGCATTCAATTCAAAACTGAAGCACAGAATAAGGATTCAATCAAAAATTTTGATTAGCACAGAATATTTGTGTTAACTGCTTCCCAATTCAAACTGAACCGCGACAGAAAATTTCGTGTGCTTAATAATTAGACTTTATAAAAACTGAAAGTTATTTTTCACTAGAAAATGCTTCAATTCAAAAACGGAAGCACAAGAAAATGCTTCAATTCAAAAAACTGAAGCACAGAAAATTGCTTCAATTCAAAAACTGAAGCACAGAAAGAAAATGCTTCAATTCAAAACTGAAGCACAGAAAATGCTTCAATTCAAAACTGAAGCACAGAAAATGCTTCAATTCAAAACTGAAGCCACAGAAAATGCTTTCAATTCAAAACTGAAGCACATAAAAATGCTTCCAATTCAAAAACTGAAGCACAGAAAATGCTTCAATTCAAAATGAAGTGGGGGCACAGAAAATGCTTCAATTCAAAACTGAAGCACAGCCAGAGAAAATGCTTCAATTCAAAACTGAAGCACAGAAAATGCTTCAATTCAAAACTGAAGCACAGAAAATGCTTCAATTCAAAACTGAAGCACAGGAGAGTGAGAAAATGCTTCAATTCAAAAATGAAGCACAGGGGAAAATAAAAATGCTTCAATTCAAAAACTGAAGCACAGAAAATGCTTCAATTCAAAACTGAAGCACAGTTGGAAAAAATGCTTCAATTCAAAACTGAAGCACAGAAAATGCTTCAATTCAAAACTGAAGCACAGAAAATGCTTCAATTCAAAAACTGAAGCACAGAAAATGCTTCAATTCAAAACGTTAGGCCAAGCACATGTGGAGAAAATGCTTCAATTCAAAACTGAAGCACAGAAAATGCTTCAATTCAAAACTGAAGCACAGAAAATGCTTCAATTCAAAACTGAAGACACGTGCGAAGAAAATGCTTCATTCAAAACTGAAGCACAGAAAATGCTTCAATTCAAAACATTTTTTTATGACACGCAGCACAGAAAATGCTTTTGTAACCAATTCAAAACTGAAGCACAGATATTTATCTGATTTAAATGTTCAATTCAAAAATGAAGCACAGAAAATGCTTCAATCAAAACTGAAGGATTTTTCCCCCACATTATCGGGATTTTACAGAAAATGCTTCAATTCAAAACTGAAGCACAGGTGAAATTAGAAAATGCTTCAATTCAAAACTGAAGCACAGAAATGCTTCACCCCCCGTTCAAAACTGAAGCACAGAAATGCTTCAATTCAAAACTGAAGCACAGAAAATGCTTCAATTCAAAACTGAAGCACAGAAAATGCTTCAATTCAAAACTGAAGCACAGAAAATGCTTCAATTCAAAACTGAAGCCACAGGGGGAAAAAATGCTTCAATTCAAAACTGAAGCACAGAAAATGCTTCAATTCAAAACTGAAAAGCAGCACAGAAAATGCTTCAATTCAAAACTGAAGCACAGGAAAATGCTTCAATTCAAAACTGAAGCACAGAAAATGCTTCAATTCAAAACTGATGCTTGAACAGCACAGAAAATGCTTCAATTCAAAACTGAAGCACAGAAAATGCTTCAATTCAAAACTGAAGCACAGAAAATGCTTCAATTCAAAACTGAAGCACAGAAAATGCTTCAATTCAAAACTCAAGACAGAAAATTCTTCAATTCAAAACTGAAGCACAGAAAATGTTTCAATTCAAAACTGAAGCACAGAAAATGCTTCAATTCAAAACTGAAGCACAGAAAATGCTTCAATTCAAAACCTGAAGCCACCAGAAAATGCTTCAATTCAAAACTGAAGCACAGAAAATGCTTCAATTCAAAACTGAAGCACAGAAAATGCTTCAATTCAAAACTGAAAGCACAGAAAATGCTTCAATTCAAAACTGAAGCACAGAAATGCTTCAATTCAAAACTGAAGCACAGAAAATGCTTCAATACAAAACTGAGCACAGAAAAAAGCTTCAATTCAAAACTGAAGCACAGAAAATGCTTCAACTCAAAAATGAAGCACAGAAAGGAAAAATGCTTCAATTCAAAACTGAAGCCACAGAAAATGCTTCAATTCAAAACTGACAGCACAGAAAATGCTTCAATTCAAAACTGAAGCACAGAAAATGCTTCAATTCAAAACTGAAGCACAGAAAATGCTTCAATTCAAAACTGAAGCACAGAAATGCTTCAATTCAAAACTGATGCACGGAAAATTCTTCAATTCAAAACTGAAGCACAGAAAATGCTTCAATCCAAAACTGAAGCACAGAAAATGCTTCAATTCAAAACTGAAGCACAGAAATGCTTCAATTCAAAACTGAAGCACAGAAAATGCTTCAATTCAAAACTGAAGCACAGAAAATGACTTCAATTCACAAACTGAAGTACAGAAAATGCTTCAATTCAAAACTGAAGCACAGAAAATGCTTCAATTCAAAACTGAAGCACAGAAAATGCTTCCAATTCAAACCTGAAGCACCGAAAAGGCTTCAATTCAAAACTGAAGCACCGCACATGCTTCAATTCAAAACTGAAGCACAGAAAATGCTTCAATTCAAAACTGAAGCACAGAAAATGCTTCAATTCAAAACTGAAGCACAGAAAATGCTTCAATTCAAAACTGAAGCACAGAAAATGCTTCAATTCAAAACTGAAGCACAGAAAATGCTTCAATTCAAAACTGAATCAACAGAAAATGCTTCAATTCAAAACTGAAGCACAGAAAATGCTTCAATTCACAACAGAAGCACAGAAAAGGCTTCAATTCAAAATGAAGCACAGAAAATGCTTCAATTCAAAACTGAAGCACAGAAAATGCTTCAATTCAAAACTGAAGCACAGAAAATGCTTCAATTCAAAACTGAAGCACAGAAAATGCCTTCAATTCAAAACCGAAGCACAGAAAATGCTTCAATTCAAAACTGAAGCACAGAAAATGCTTCAATTCAAAACTGAAGCACAGAAAATGCTTCAATTCAAAACTGAAGCACAGAAAATGCTTCAATTCAAAACTGAAGCACAGAAAATGCTTCAATTCAAAACTGAAGCACAGAAAATGCTTCAATTCAAAACTGAAGCACAGAAAAGCTTCAATTCAAAACTGAAGCACAGAAAATGCTTCAATTCAAAACTGAAGCACAGAAAATGCTTCAATTCAAAACTGAAGCACAGAAAAATCTTCAATTCAAAACTGAAGCACAGAAAATGCTTCAATTCAAAACTGAAGCACAGAAAATGCTTCAATTCAAAACTGAAGCACAGAAAATGCTTCAATTCAAAACTGAAGCACAGAAAATGCTTCAATTCAAAACTGAAGCACAGAAAATGCTTCAATTCAAAACTGAAGCCACAGAAAATGCTTCAATTCAAAACTGAAGCACAGAAAATGCTTCAATTCAAAACGAAGCACAGAAAATGCTTCAATTCAAAACTGAAGCACAGAAAATGCTTCAATTCAAAACTGAAGCACAGAAAATGCTTCAATTCAAAACTGAAGCACAGAAAATGCTTCAATTCAAAACTGAAGCACAGAAAATGCTCAATTCAAAACTGAAGCACAGAAAATGCTTCAATTAAAAACTGAAGCACAGAAAATGCTTCAATTCAAAATGAAGCCACAGAAAATGCTTCACTTCCAAAAAACTGAGCACAGAAAATGCTTCAATTCAAAAACTGAAGCACAGAAATGCTTCAATTCAAAACTGAAGCACAGAAAATGCTTCAATTCAAAACTGAAGCACAGAAAATGCTTCAATTCAAAACTGAAGCACAGAAAATGCTTCAATTCAAAACTGAAGCACAGAAAATGCTTCAATTCAAAACTGAAGCACAGAAAATGCTCAATTCAAAACTGAAGCACGGAAAATGCTTCAATTCAAAACTGAAGCACAGAAAATGCTTCAATTCAAAACTGAAGCACAGAAAATGCTTCAATTCAAAACTGAGCACAGAAAATGCTTCAATTCAAAACTGAAGCACAGAAAATGCTTCAATTCAAAACTGAAGCACAGAAAATGCTTCAATTCAAAACTGAAGCACAGAAATGCTTCAATTCAAAAATGTAGCACAGTAAATGCTTCAATTCAAAACTGAAGCACAGAAAATGCTTCAATTCAAAACTGAAGCACAGAAAAATGCTTCAATTCAAAACTGAAGCCACAGAAAATGCTTCAATTCAAAACTGAAGCACAGAAAATGCTTCAATTCAAAACTGAAGCACAGAAAATGCTTCAATTCAAAACTGAAGCACAGAAAATGCTTCAATTCAAAACTGAAGCACAGAAAATGCTTCAATTCAAAACTGAAGCACAGAAAATGCTTCAATTCAAAACTGAAGCACAGAAAATGCTTCAATTCAAAACTGAAGCACAGAAAATGCTTCAATTCAAAACTGAAGCACAGAAAATGCTTCAATTCAAAACTGAAGCACAGAAAATGCTTCAATTCAAAACTGAAGCACAGAAAATGCTTCAATTCAAAACTGAAGCACAGAAAATGCTTCAATTCAAAACTGAAGCACAGAAAATGCTTCAATTCAAACTGAAGCACAGAAAATGCTTCAATTCAAAACTGAAGCACAGAAAATGCTTCAATTCAAAACTGAAGCACAGAAAATGCTTCAATTCAAAACTGAAGCACAGAAAATGCTTCAATTCAAAACTGAAGCACAGAAAAAATGCTTCAATTCAAAAACTGAAGCACAGAAAATGCTTCAATTCAAACTGAAGCACAGAAAATGCTTCAATCAAAACGAAGCACAGAAAATGCTTCAATTCAAAACTGAAGCACAGAAATGCTTCAATTCAAAACTGAAGCACAGAAAATGCTTCAATTCAAAAAGAAGCCAGAAAATGCTTCAATTCAAAACTGAAGCACAGAAAATGCTTCAATTCAAAACTGAAGAACAGTAAATGCGTCAATTCAAAACTGAAGGCAAGAAACAGATTCAATTCACAACTGAAGCACAGAAAATGCTTCAATTCAAAACTGAAGCACAGAAATGCTTCAATTCAAAACTGAAGCAAAATGCTTCAATTCAAAAAGGGCACAGAAAATGCTCAATTCAAAACTGAAGCACAGAAAATGCTTCAATTCAAAACTGAAGCACAGAAAATGCTCAATTCAAAAATGAAGCACAGGGAATGCTTCAATTCAAAACTGAAGCACAGAAATGCTTCAATTCAAAACTGAAGCACAGAGAATGCTTCATTCAAAACTGAAGCACAGAAAATGCTTCAATTCAAAACTGAAGCACAGAAAATGCTTCAATTCAAAACTGAAGCACAGAAAATGCTTCAATTCAAAATGAAGCAGAAAATGCTCAATTCAAAACGAAGCAAAGAAAATGCTTCAATTCAAAACTGAAGCACAGAAAATGCTTCAATTCAAAACTGAAGCACAGAAAATGCTTCAATTCAAAAACTGAAGCACAGAAAAATGCTTCAATTCAAAATGAAGCACAGAAAATGCTTCAATTCAAAACTGAAAGAAC
This sequence comes from Meloidogyne arenaria, assembly GCA_036172955.1. Lineage (NCBI taxonomy): Eukaryota > Metazoa > Nematoda > Chromadorea > Rhabditida > Meloidogynidae > Meloidogyne > Meloidogyne arenaria. The sequence goes on from JARQAB010000243.1 coordinate 37,180, forward strand.
AGAAAATGATCAATTCAAAACTTGACGCACAGAAAACTGCTTCAATCAAAACTGAAGCACAGAAAATGACAGAAAATGTTCAATTCAAAATGAAGCACAGAAAATGCTTCAATTCAAAAATGGAAGCACAGAACATGCTTCAATTCAAACTGAAGCACAGAAAAAGCTTCAATTCAAAAAGAAGCACAGAAAATGCTTCAATCAAAACTGAAGCACAGAAAATGCTTCAATTGCTTCAAGTCAAAACTTGAAGCACAGAAAATGCTTCAATTCAAAAAACGAAGCACAGAAAATGCTTCAATTCAACAAACTGAAGCACAGAAAAAATGCTTCAATTCAAAACTGAAGCACAGAAATGCTTAATTCAAAACTGAAGCACAGAAATGCTTCAATTCAAAAACTGAAGCACAGAAAAAAGGCTTCAATTCAAATGAAGCACAGAAAATGCTTCAATTCAAAAACTGAAGCACAGAAAACTGCTTCAATTCAAAACTGAAGCACAGAAAATGCTTCAATTCAAAACTGAAGCACAGAAAAATGCTTCAATTCAAAACTGAAGCACGAAGAAAATGCTTCAATTCAAAACTGAAGCCAGAAAATGCTTCACTTCCAAAAAACTGAAGCACAGAAAAAGCTTCAATTCAAAAACTGAAGCACAGAAAATGCTTCAATTCAAACACTGAAGCACAGAAAATTCTTCAATTCAAAACTGAAGCACAGGGAAAAAATGCTTCAATTCAAAAACTGAAGCACAGAAAATGCTTCAATTCCAAAACTGAAGCACAGAAAATGCTTTCAATTCAAAACTGAAGCACAGGAAAAATGCTTCAATCAAAAACGAAGACAGAAAATGCTTCAATTCAAAACTGAAGCAACAGAAAATGCTTCAATCAAAAACTGAAGCACAGAAAATGCTTCAATTCCAAAACTGAAGCACAGAAAATGCTTCAATCATCAAAACTGAAGTACACGACAATCTGCTTCAATTCAAACTGAAAGCACAGAGACTGCTTCAATTCAAAACTGAAGCACAGTAAATGCTTCAATCAAAAACTGGAGCACAGAAAATGCTTCATTGTCAAAACTGAAGCAACGAAAATGCTTAATTCAAAACTGGAGCACAGAAACTGCTTCAATTCAAAACCTGAAGCACAGAACATGCTTCAATTCCAAACTGAATGCACAAGAAAATGCTTCAATTCAAAAACGGAAGCACGGAGAATGCTTCAATCAAAAATGAAAGCACAGAAATAAACAGCTTCAATTCAAAAATGAAGCAAGAAAGAAAATGCATTTCAAATTCAAAAATGAAGCACCAGTAAATGCTTCAATTCAAAACTGGAGCACAGAAAATGCTTCAATTCAAAACTGAAGCACAGGAAAAAAGCTTCCATTCCAAAACTGAAGCACAGAAAAAGCTTCAATTCAAAATGAAGCACAGAAAATGATTCATTCAAAAAAGGAAGCACAGAAAATGCTTTCAATGCAAAACACTGAAGCACAGAGAAAATGCTTTCAATTCAAAATGAAAGCACAGAAAATGCTTCAATTCAAAACTGAAGCACAGAAATGCCTTCAATTCAAAACGAAGCACAGTTACATGCTTCAATTCAAAATGGAGCACAGGAAAATGCTTCAATTCAAAACTGAAGCACAGAAAATGCTTCAATTCAAAAAACACTGAAGCACAGTAAATGCTTCAATTCAAAAACTGGAAGCAAAGAAATGCTTCAATTCAAAAACTGAAGCACAGGAAAATGCTTCAATTCAAAATGAAGCACAGCGAATGCTTCACATCAAAACTGAAGCACAGAAAATGCTTCAATTCAAAAGCTGACGCACAGTAAATGTTCAATTCAAAAACTGACAGCACAGTTAAATGCTTCAATTCAAAACTGAAGCACAGGAAAATGCTTCAATTCAAAAACTGAAGCAACAGAAAAGCTTCAATTCAAAAACTGAAGCACAGAGGACATGCTGCAACTCCACCCTGAAGCTCAGCAAAATGCTTCAATTTCAAAACTGAAGCACAGGTATAATGCTTCCATTCAAACACGAAGACAGAAAATGCGTCAATTCCGAATATGAAGCACAGAAAATGCTTCAATTCAAAACTGACCGCACGAAAAGAAAATGCTTTCAATTCAAAAACTGAAAGCAAGAGAACGCGCATTCAAACTGAAGGCACAGGAAAATGCTTCAATCAAAACTGAAGCACAGAAAGAAAATGCTTCAATTCAAGACTGAAGACAGAAAGAAATGCCTAAATTCAAACTGAAGCACAGAATGCTTCAATCAAAAACTGAAGCACAGGAAAATGCTTCAATTGAAAACTGAAGCACAGACAATGCTCAATTCAAACTGAAGCACAGAAATGCTTCAATTCAAAATGACGCGATAGAAATGCTCAATTCAAAACTGAAATTCAATTCAACTGAACTTTGCTTATTTCAGTTTTCATATTTGGAGAATTTTTTTATGCATATTTTTGCGATTGTGCGTGCATTTTTTACCTGCCCTGATTATAAGATATTTTTAATGAAAACCCGGGCAAACGTTTTCTCAAAAGGGTCGGTAAGCCATCATAATATTTATTATGACTGGCAGCAACTGTTTAGTTTATTTATTGATTATTTATTAAAGATCGGCTAATTTTCTATTATTTTTTTGGATTTTATTTCCTATTAGTATACATATAATATATGGATATTATATTATTTCATTATAATTCATATATGAATAAGCTTATATAATTACTAATAATATTTTCTGCTGTTTGATTTTTAATTTTGTATATAATTTTTTTAACTGTCAATAAAAATCCAAATTATTTTTGTTGATTATATTATAATGAAAAACAAATATACCTAGTATTCCTTAATTTTTACTACATCTGTATCACTGTAAAAATTGATAAATTTTGAAACTCGGTTCTTAAAACTCTATTTAATTAAAAATATTTTATTTCTCAATTATAACAGTTGTCAAAAATATTAGACAGACGCATTTATTGTTTATTGATTTCTTTGTCCTTTTATTTTATGATTTTTAGAATTTTTTTTTTTAATAAAAGAAATAATTTTAATTTGTAGTTTTTCTAATTCCCTAAATATGTAGCTAGGGAATATAAAAATTTTATAAATTAATGATTGTATGTGATTCTGAATAGCAAAATTCAATTGGAATGGGGGTTACTATGTACTTAAAGAATATTTTCCAGGCGTTAGGTCCCGATATAAATTTTTTATTTTAGCTATCTGAAAGCCACAAAAGTTCTAGAAAATTTACTAGAAATTAAATTAATATTAAATTAAAAATAAATAAAGAATTGTAGTGGACATAATTTTTTAAAATACAAATAAATTAAAATTATTAGTTCTATCTTATCACTATTTTCGTTTAATATAAAAATTGTGATGATGTTGTAAATTCGTGGGAGTGGATAACACCCTTTTACATGAGAAAAACTAAATGAGCTATTAAGTTCTGTCAAAAAAAATATTTATAAACTCTCATTAATTTTTAGATGGCATGTTAATTAGAATGTGCAAGAGTGATTAAGGGAGGACATATCACAAAAAAAACAGTTATAGATTCAAAAATGGAAAAAGAGCTCGTTTGAATTGAATTTAATTCCGGGCAAAAGGAAAATCATAAAAAAGATTAACGTAAAAATTTTTTCCTTAGAAAGAACTTTTTGGGCTTGAACGTGTAAGTTGTATTTACCTGTTAAAAAATACTGAACTTTAAAAGTTCAAAAAATAAGAAAATTCTTAATTAAAAAAGGAAATAAATTAGACCGGTGAAATGGGGCTGTTGTTTTTATACTAATTTGAATCTTAAAAGCTTTGACAGTGTTGAATGTTAATAACAATTAGTGTGTTTGAGAAAAATAAATATCATAATAATTCTACTTTAGAAAATTATTACTTGTAACTGAATTTGTGCCTCTTGATTTATGGGCAATAAAATGAAAAAATTTATTTCCGGGATTGAAAAATGCTTTGGATATACATCGCTTTAACATTTCAAATTTATAAACTCTTCCAATTTAAATAAAAATAGCAATAGTATTTTGGATTTAATTAAGTTATTTATTAATTTTAGCAAACTTGGATATTAAAAAATTCCAAATGTGCCACGGTTACATCGTTTCCAATTTGGCCATTTTTCGCCTTTAAATGATTTTAAAAAGTTCTTTATTTACAATTGAAATTGGAAAATTAGGGATGAAAAACTTTTAGGTAAACTTGAAGAGAACGATTTAAAATGCATTATATTGTTAATATGTGAGGCAAAGATAGAAAATTTATTTTGGCTACTCGAGAACTTTCTGAAGATGACTGGAAGGGTTAAAACAAATATAGATGTTGATTAACTAAATATCAAGTTATTCTATATAAGAACTTCCCAAGCATATCCAATGGTTATAAGTGTTAAAGCGTTTGTTTTTTTTAATTATTTAAAAAAAAAATGTAATTATTAGTTATGTTTGGGAGAAATAAATTAAATATTAGTATCAATCACAAATAAAATGTACATAAATTCCGAGTTTCGGGACTCATTAAGTCATTTTTTTATTAAGACAAAAATTAGAAAAAATAAGAGGAATAAGGTTCTCAAAGACGTATTCCTTACAATTATTGCAAAATCGTGTGAACAAGCAATTATTGCAATTTATCATATTTTAATCGTACCACAATATCTTGTGCTATTTGTAGTTAAGAAAGAACAAAAGTAAACAAATGTTCGACATTACACATGAGTTCCGGTTGTAATGTAAATATTATTTTTTCTTTGTCTGTAAATATTATTTTTCAGGCATTTTGTTCATAAAAAATGTGCAAATAATAAGGTTACTTTATTTATAAATTTTTTTAATTTTATTTTTAAGAATTCGGAAAAAGGTTCACTTCATTACTACGAAAGAAACGTCCAGGCTATTAGAATCAGTTCAGGAAGATGAAGGGGAAGGTAAAGAAAGGCCTCTTCTGCTCCTCCAAACTATGCAGATAAAAAGTGAATGAAGAAGGAGGCGATCTCTTCCACCTCCACCCTGCTTCCATCAAACCATACAGGCACCTTCGTTTCTGTTCATCCTGTCTTCACTGTCTATGTTTTCTCATGGAGCTCCAAACAACGCAGCTAGAAGGAGCTTCTTCTTCATGCATTCCCTCCACAAGAAACAACCACAGATAAAGACAATCTAATAAAAACTAATTTTGCAAGATAAATGTGCCGTTATTGGTGGCAAATAAAGTTGTTTTTATGCAAACAGACTTCTGCTGGCCAGTTTAATTTATACTTATTAGAATATAAAATAGGATATTATTATTAGATGGACATGGGCAGAAATCTAAAATTCGTTTCTATTCCCGGAAACATTATTTATTATATTTGTATATGTGTATATTACAGAGGGGTTCGGAATTCGATTTCCGAATTTTGGCACAACTTTCGATTTTCGACACTTTTTGACTCCTATTCGACTAAGGATTTTTCCAAATTTTCAAAATTTTCGCCTGCGGCGCAAAAAAAGGAAGAAATCTGGCTTCTAGCCTTCTATAATTCTCAAAATTTTCGCCTGCGGCGCAAAAAATGGAAGTTTTTGGCTTAAGGATCTTCCAAAATTCTCAAAAATTTGCCTGCGGCGCTGTAAAAGGAAGTTGAATGGTATATCGGAGGATTAGGATGGATTAAGGTGGACTTTGAGTTATATCGTGTGATTTCAAGGGGTCATAGGTAATAACGAGAGATCTGTGTGTGATATCGACGGATTGAGTCTTCGATCATTGTGCGTATACACACATATCTCTTTTAATACCTTGGAATTTGACTTTTGAGCTGCAAAAAAACTTTTACACCCTCAAATTACACTCAAAAAGGCCCATAATTTGCCACCTTACAATTTAGATATTATTTCAGCTATGAAAATAAAAATTTTATTCCGATTTCCGCCTTCCGATTTCCGGCGTTTTTTTCCTTCCGATTTCTGAAAAAAAAATTGATTTCCGATTTCCGAGTTCCGACTTTTGAGCCATTTCCGATTTCCGACAGTTCCGATTTCCGACACCTCTGGCTGTTCCGACCCACCTCTGGTATACTAATGGCAATAAAAATAATTTTTGAATTAATTTAATTTTTAGAGAATCTATCATTTTCAACAAGAATAAAAAATTAAGAGAAAGAAAGTTTTTGAAGCACATTTAGTTATGCCTATTCTGCAGGTGTTTCTCTATATTTTTTAAATAAAATTAAATTTAAATTAAAGAACGTCAAAGTCCCGAATATACTTATTTATTTGAACCGAAACGACCAACATTTCTTAAAAAGTAAAATCTATATTCAAAAATATTAATCACAACCAAGTTGATGAAGATGAAATTGAAGAAGAAATTGTAAATAATGAAGCTGAGGAGTTACGGTAGATGGAAGAAGTTTTAGAGAAGGATTTGGAAGTAGGAGAATTGAAGGAGTTCCTGTAGTAGATGAAAGTACACAAACTGGTTATTTAATAAATATTATAAAATTAAATTTATTAGTATTTTGTTATTTAGGGTAGCGACTAAGTTGTGTAATATAAATATTCTGAAAAATATTTTCACTTTATGGATATAGGTATGTCACAATTTATATCAAGTGTTTTTTTCGAAAAAATTCAAAGTTTCTGGGGCTTGATAATAAATATGGTCTGATATCCATAAGTGACATTTATAAACACCTCCTTTTAGTTGCCGACCGAACTAATATTTATTTGCCATCCTAATATTTTTAATAGATCCAGAAATATCTGAACAACAACAGGAAAGTACAGGGTGAGGGGTCTAAGGAGTGGAAGAATCTGTTGAAAATCCGAAACTAGAGATCCGGATTCTCAATAAATACTGAAAATCAAGAAAATAGTGAAATTAAAATAAGAAAAGAATCGAGTAAGAAAGGAAAAGAACCAATTGAAACAAATACCAGAAAAAGGCGAAGGATCACTAGTCCTAATTTAGAAAACAAATGATAATAAACCGGAAACAATTAATGTCTCTTATGAAAAATCAACAAGTTCAGAAAGTAGTTCGGAAAGTGGTTCGGAAAGTGATATGTTATTTATAAAAATGAAAAACTTAAAATACATCGAGAAAAAAGTAAAAGTATATAATTTTTTTTGAAACTTCCAGAGATATTATAAACCTAATTATTTAGATCTTCTATGTTTAACCTAAAATTCAAATTTTAAGAAAATTTAAATAAAA
>JARQAB010000244.1:0-43633 GCA_036172955.1 Meloidogyne arenaria
GCGAAAATTTTGAGATTTTTAGAAGGTCAAGGAGGCCAGATTGTCGTTCTTTTTTAGTAACCGAACCGAAAGATTTTAGTTTATCCTAGAACCGTAACCGATAATCAAATCGAAATTTTTTCAGTCTATCCGGTTCTTTTTTTTCGGTCTTTCGGGGGTTAACCGGTGTCCTGATTTTGCCCCTGGTGTTTTTCTCTTGCCCTTATTGACACTATTAGTATATGTTATAGATTTTGGCGGACGCGAAAATCTCTATTATCAATCCGTCCCATTTCATAATGGATTGATTAGAAAAAAATCCCGAAATACCTACATAACTTTAAATAATTCTGTTTTTATTCCTTGCAAATACCAGTAAATAATTGAATATTCGGCTAATTCCTGCTGTATTGTTAAAATCATCTACAGCAATATATACATTACTCGGGTATTATTTCGTTTTCTTAAAAACACGACGACTAGTCCTATAGGCACAATTATGTTTTCAAATACCAAAATTTTTCTGTAATGTAATTTTTACAAACTGAATTTTCGAATGCCCAAATAGAACATATGATGGCCTGAAAATTTAAAGTTTAATAATCAACATTTTTATCATTCCCAAACTCGAAGGAAAATCAGGCCCTGTTGAGAAGGCACGGTAAATTGTAAAGCCTATACCCCCCCCGTTTTGTTGTTTTCATCTAGAGCCCAAAATTTCTCTCTGGATCCTAAACATTGTAAAACCAAAACTATAACCAGCACAACATCATCGTACGATTAGACTTTTTAATTTAAGAATTGAACTCTTAAGTATAATAACTCTAAGTAATAAATAAATATGTAAGGCATTTTACAACCTTTTTCATGGTACCAAGTTTGTGAGGGCTTAACCTACAGGTAACTAAATTTATCTTTCTCGTATCTCTCACCTAATTCCTGATTGAGGCAGTATTCAAAATCACATTTCGTGTTGCCAGGGACAGTTCCCGTTTAAATCAATCTTTATTAACCTACCAAGATCTTCAATAAGATTTTCTCATTGCTCTTAGATGGCGTAGCTTATAACGAAAAAATTACGGAAAGATTAGAGAGAATTTTTTAAATAAAAATATTACAACAATCCGAAAAAGCTTTCATTGCCAAAATTTTGTTTGTTTTCCCCTTCTTACTTTTCTAATACCTTCGAAATAAATTATAAACATTTTTATATCGCTTTTTCTTTTTACCACTCCTTTTCCGACCAAAATTCATCCACATGACACTTGCCATTACAAGGAACAAAAGTATCATAAGGATATAAATATAAAGACGCTATCTACACGATAAGTCATTGTTATAATTAAAAAATCGGGTGAAACATCCTTTATAATTTAAGAAAAATATTTCACACTACACTTGTAAAAAATCGTATAATAATGATTAGGGCTGGGTATAATAATAGACTAGACCCAAGATGTGTATTAATTATGAATAATATTTATTTACAAGTGAGATCAGACTTAAAATAAAAATTTAACAGAACTGTGCATGGATACCTAGTTTGAATCCCCTAATTTTTTAGTCGGGACTGAAAATTGTAGAATTCTGGCTTCTAGGCTCTTCAAGATTTGACCATTTTAGTATATAGTTATCTGCTAAATACATAGATAGAGATGTTAACATCACAGATATAGCCGTATACGGGTCCAAAATCCGAGTCAATGCACAGCCTTTTATTTACTTTAAAATGTTCATAAGTATATGAAGGTGATTCATCCAAAAAGAAGATATATAATTGATTAGAAAATCTTTTTTAAAGGCAAATCTTTGTGCTCAGCCCTAATATGAAACATAATCGCAGTGGCATTCATATACCTTCAATTTTTTAAAATGATTTTTTTTTAATATTTTAAAAACTTTACAAATCTTTTTTGTTACATATTCACATTCGTATTTACATTCATCAGTATTATAAAGTCCAGTTTGAATATCAATTATATTGTCATTATCAATTAGATTATTCCAACCAAGAATTATTGGTGTTGACTAAATATTTGGAACCATTATAAAAGTGTTTTTGCGGTATTATCACCAATGCTTGGTAGCTCCGTGCTTTTAAAATCTTGGCTCCGGGGTATTTCAGAGCCGCTCCATGTGGCTGGCTCCGGGCTCCGAGTGAAAATCAATGATAATATTATTTAGGTGGATTTGGGTGGATTAAGAGGGATATTATATGATATCAGGCGATTAAGAGGGATATCAAGTGATTAGGCGGGAGTTGAATGGATTATCGTGGCATTCTCCCGAGCTAGCTCCCGGAGCCACACCCAGCACTGATTATCACCAATTTTATTAATAGTATACATCGACGGTGTGCCGAAACATATTTTAAAAGCGAAAGTCGAATGAAGAAATTCAATTTAAAAAGTGAAAGGCGAAAATGCGTTAGTCATATGGATTGGATATATGTATACAAGGCTTTGAGTATTTTACTCAAATTCAAGGCCACTATTTTTTTAAATTATTTTACCTTGCTTGATTTTAAATTATAACAAGGTGAGGAACTATCACACGTGATGTTTTCAATTTCTAATAATGAATCATTAAATTTTTTTGTCAAAAGAATATAAATCAAAGCCAGCATAAATATTACCTTAAGAAAAATTTTAAGAATTTTTAATGTTTAGCATAGTTGTGGGTGTTAAACAGATCATTACTGGTATATCTAGTGACTAATTTCGGTAAAAATTGAATTGTTAACTTCATAAGCCTGAAGGTGTTAACCCGGGAGCAGGCGAGCTGAATCGACGAGCTGAATCGAACCATACCAGGTTGTCCCAAATTCTCCATTTTGAACGAAGTTATAGCTCTGCGGTAAGTTGGGCTCGAGGTAAGTTGGGGTGTATCCGGTTAACTCTTAATTAATTAACATACTGTGAATATTTTAACACATTTTAATTTATGAATTTTTTTACATCCTTCACACATTTGTTTGTTATCAGAAATAATTGAATTAATTGGAATATATTTTAAATTTTTATTTAATTTAATAATTATTGAACGGATTGTATGTGTTCTAATCTCATTTTGATTAATGTTAAATATTTATTTTAGTCATTTTTTATAAAAATATTAATAAAAAAAATTAGAGATTTTAATAATTTGCAACTTTTTTCGATTTTTATAAAGAATAAATAATCAGCTATTTGAATCTGGCGCAAGTAATCCGGACTTTTAAAAGTTTATTTCTGAATGTATCTTTTTATTTATAAGATTTGTTATTAGACTGAATTGCTTTAATTAAAAAGATTAGCAAAAGTAGATAATAATATGAGATTCAAAAGATAAACTTATTACGTCAAATTTTATTGAGTAAACTTTTAATTGGAACAAGAGTGATTAATTTGGAACAAAAGTGATTAATTTGTTTCCTACTATGCCTGACTTCGTCCAAACTTGTTATTGGATCCATATTTTGACATTTGATTAATTATTATTTAAAAATATTATTTTCAAATATTTTTGCCTCAAAATATAATTTAAATGTTTGTTATTACTAATTTCCCATTCCACATATTCAAAAACATTTCCCCCAAACATTTACATTACCCCAACTTCATTTAAAACATCCCCTTATTTCTTTCTGGAAACATACCCTTTATATACTTCCTCTATTTATTTTAAATTTATTTCTTTCTTATCAATGTTTTACAACTTCCTCATTTTAACCTTCTTCCGCCATTTCCTAGCCCTTTAAATACTTATTTGTTTTCTCCTTTTCAAGCTCATCTTGTTTAAACTTGCTCAGAATTAAGACTAAACTTTATTTTAATAAACATATTTACCTAATAAAACTGTATAATTATTTGAGTTAGGTTTAGTAGTAAAAAGAAAGTTTAAACTTATAAGAACCGGGACACAATACTTAAAATAATCCATTAATATTAGGGATCGGATTTTTACGTTGAAAAACTTTTAATAGTTAAATAAATATGTAAATTGTTCAAAAATATTTTAATTTTATTAATTATTTAATTTTATTAAATGCTTTGAATTTTTCAAATCGTGATGTTCTTTGAGTAAATACATTGGAAAAAGGCCATAAGTTTTCAAACGAAGATTCATGCCACGAATAAATCCATGTTTAATGTGACTTCTTACTGCTAAATAAAATAATAAATTAAAGATTATTAGATATTTACGTACCATTCCCGACGAAAAAGTATAGTTAAATCCGCTAGTACGGAATCCGGACTTTGACAAAACTCGACTCTAGAAAAAACGTCAGGAAATTCTCGATTTTCAAGAATTTTGATAATTTTTGGCGGGGGATTTCATGATTCCAATGCTGTACATTTGAGGCCATAAATGAAATACAGCGAAAAAATTACCAAAAATTATCGAATTTTCCGAATAATTCCGTAAATCGGGAACGTGATTTCCGAAAAGAAATAAATTTGGATAGACCCTGGTACGTATTGACGGTTCTTTGCTCCTATCTTCTCCTATGTATTATGTAACAAATTCATATTATCTTACCTATAACATCTCCCTTTTCAGCCGAGATCTCCTCTGGTGTCCATGGATAATCTAAATACAAAATTATGTTACGCGACACAAAAATCTTTTGTTGGTGTCCGCACTTGCAGAAAGAACATAAATGAAAATAAATAACCCAGCATTGGGTTGGATGGTGGCACAGTCGGTTGTGCTTCGGTCTGGGCTCATTCCATGATGGTTCAATTCCATCTCCCATCCACACATTTTCCACAGCATGAACACTCGGACATGACACTTTTTTAAATGAGCAATGTTGCAATTATTGGTAGTGTTTGGAAATTGTTTGCTCCTATCCTTTTTCCGAACTCGTACCTGCCTAATTTGTTAGTTCCGTACTATGAGGCACTTAAAGTGTATACTAAATTCGAAATAACGCTTTATCACAATTAAAATGTTACTATCTAGGAAAAGTGATTGAGGTTTTAGGTGGAAATCAGAGATATCGACTCATTTTTTCGAGTTTTTGTTAGTATCCACTAGTTTTAAATTTTTACCGAAATTTATGTCCATTAGAAATTATATTCACACAAACAAATTAAAATAAACAACTATTCAAACATCAGAAATTATGATTTATAAGCTACACTATATTTTCATTGCGTTATATTTTAGCGAGATTAGGCTACACCTATACGTTGAGCTACCCTACATGTAATCGCCCCAAAAGTCACAAATCACGCAAGATAGGATTAAAAGTTATTAATTTATTGGGGTTGTCGTCCCAAAATCGAAGAAAAAGTACCAAAAAATTACATGCTCATTTTCAAAACTCATCATGACATTTTAAAAGTTGATAAATTTATTTGCAAATAATACCTGAAATTGGCGAATATTTAGCAGTTGCCTCCATTCTATTGTCTGAATTATTAATATTTTATATCCATAATATCAGTACATATTATTCAGCCCCTCTTATCCAGAGCTGTTTCGAAACAGCAAGTAGCGCTGACAAGAATTTAGCTTTTTGGAACATTTAAACTTTTATTTCTTTATATTTCGGCACATTTTCCATTTTGTTTCGGAACGAAACGAAAAAATTTATTTTTTGTTTCAGAGCGAACTGAAATAAATTTTCGAACAAACGAACTAAAAATAAGCCTTAATGACAGGAATTTTTGTAAAAAATTTTTGAATTTTTAGGAAATTTTGAGAGATTCTGATTCGAAACTCGCTTACCAAACCAATATTCCCCGTAAAAATAATCAAGTGTATGTAGATTTCCGCTAGCTTCTCCTTTAATAGATTGCATCAGTTCGTAACAATTCGGCAAGCCTTAAATCATTTTCGGGAATTTTATGTAGAATTTATTATACCTACATTACTACTTAATGTGCACACCACAAACTGGCAATTAGCAAGGATACGAGTTATTGCCAAAGTTTCAATTAAGGCTTCTCTTGACCGATCTAATCAAATGAATTTTCTGTTAAATAATCTTATATAGAATATATTTTCTATTTTACCTTGAACAAATTTTTTCCCGTGGTATATTTCATATTTATTTCCATATTTACTTTTAGCTTCTTTCAGCAATTGTTTAAGCTCAGAATGATCTGTTGCAATGAATACCTTATTTCGACTTTCAGAACTAATTTTTTTATCTTCTATCATAACTTGGAACCAAAAATCAACCCATTTCTATAAATATCTATATAAATTTTTAATGTTTAAGATAGCAGGATTATCTGCATCTTGATCAATGTTTAGAATAGGAGTGGTACGAAGTAAGATTGCCAAAAATACGAGAGGTACTTTAAGCCTCTACAACAATAAGAGGCTTAAACTCATAAAACTTAATTTTGTTTCAAAAAAAATTTTTAATGGAGGAATTAAAGGGTTTAGGCCCTCTAAAATTCTACTACCAACCATATAATGCTGAAGTTTTTGTAATTTCGCTTCTTGTTTTTGTCTGTTAGTCGAACATGAATACCAACAACTGGGGCTAAGAGAATAGTTAATTTTTTAAAACTATTGCTTTTGTCAAACTATTCTAAAATTACTCATAAATTCGATTAAAATTCAACGACCTACACTACATATACATACATATGTACATTACATACCTTCATTTGGAATTCTTGAAACAATTTTATTTGTCTCATTCCTTGTTCTTTTATTTTCTCTCCAAATATATTTGATTAACTGAAAATAAAAAAATCCATACATGGAAGTATTAGCCATTATGTCATAAAAGTTAGCCAATAAATTTTTAGAAAAATTCATATATTTTTTTAATTTTTCCTCTTATTTTCCATGATTTAGGGTTGCTATACATAGCATCTAGACCCAATCTAGTAACAAATTTTATTGTACTTCGCGTGGAAATACTTTTAATTGGGTCCAGGACTCGTATTTCCCGAAATCTTTCAGCTCCTATTTTAGGAAAATTAATAATATGTATCAATCAATATTCGGTACTTGCCGGGTTTATGCAGCCAAAAAACAATTCACATACATGAACTTTTTATATATCCAAAAAAAATAATTTATTTTTCATTCTACCAGGGGTACACCCAGGGTACCTCTCGTACCAGTGGGTGTGCTCAGGGTTGTCCTTTCCAAAATTAAAAATAGGGCGCAGCCACTCAAAATCTGGCAAAAATAGGGTGAAGCACCGGACATTTTTACAAAAACTAAAAATTTTGCAAGACTAAACCCGACAGTACCATATTTTCACCTGTCCATGAAACCAAAGACAGGATTTGAATGATATCTTAGAAGAAATTTTTTAATTTCCATAGGAGCAACCTCTGGTGCATGTTTAAATCTTTTATTGTGATTGTTTAACTTAAAATAATTTATAGTTTATGAAATGACTGTTAATGCATAATTTATATAAAAATCTATTCATTTTAATTTTTTAGTTATTTTAATGTTTAATTTCAATAGTTTTATTTCACGTCTGTTTCTGTAACGAAATTTATCTTTAATTGTTTAATCACTTTTTTATTACTTTTCCTATTTTGAAAAATAAAATTAATTCTACGTACAATGTCATTTGATTTTCCCAAAAATAAAATCCTATTAGACTTGTCTGTACCATTATAATTTTCGTAATGGAAGGAATGGTTTAATCTGAAAGAGAAAAATAGGTATTTATAGAATCTGTTGTAAGAAACATGCACAGGGGATGTTAAGATGTTAAGGGACGCTTTATTTATGCCTTAACCTTATTCAAGTTAAAGATAATTAGATCAGATAAAGCCTATATCATAGAGAATTAGACAAGTAAGTTAGGTAATCAAGAATTAAAAACGCGTGGAAAAATGTTAGACAAAAGTTCTAGTTCCTAGAGTGAGATTTTCAGCCATTCCCGAATGAGTGATTCTCGGAGCGACTCCAAGCTTTTGTGAATATTCCAATAGAGTTCAACTTTTAATTGAAAAATGGCCAATAATTAATAAAAAATTTTTTTATCTTTGCGTTTTGCGTTCTTACTTTATCGTTTTGCTGGATTCTGACCACTTCTAGCTAGTTCTGACCATTTACCCCTGGTTCTGACCACGGAGAAAATTGAATTTTTTTAACTTTTACGCTTACATGTTTTTTATAACTACAATTAGTTATTGGCTCAAATAGTTCATTCCATCTAACATTATATCCCCATACATGAAGGTTCTCATTCTCAAATATAAGGGTTCGTCCTGTCCCAGTTGAAATTGAAAGACAATAACTGTTATACAAAAAAGTTTTTTGAACATAGTATACAGTATTTCCTCTAAAATAACCCCCATAATTTTTCAATCGACCTTTAGTAGGGGTTATTTTAGAGGAAATACAGTATATTTTGTTTCAATCTACCTAGCATGATGAATTAAACAACCAAAACCACAAAAACATATCATTTAACTATTTAAAGTAAATATTTAATGTTAGAATTTTGGTACTTGTCGGTTATCTAGAACGCAGAATTTTATCTAGATAGTAGATATAATTATATTTTTTATTGCTAATCCAGTTTTTCAATCTGTTATATTTTTAATTTTTTAGATATTTTTCAACATTAAAGCTTTATTATTCATTAACTGAAGTACAGTAACATAGTCAAAAACGGAAGTTTTTATTAGATCCCCTCGTATTGGAATATCACTTTTGTGTATCCCAATTTTTCGTCACTTTATTTATTAATTCATAATCTGCTTATATAGATAACTGACAATTACTGAATTGTTTACATATAACTTTTTACCTTACAAACAAGATAGCGAGCTTTTGAGCAATCATAAGGATTTTGGAGCGATTTAATCGCAGATTGGATCTTTTTACTCATTGATGAAAGTTGCTTATAATTGCTTTTTTTAAATGAGATTTACGTTCTTTTGATAATTGTTTAATTATCTAAAATAAAATAAATAATTACTGTCGATTGTACTTATTTTTTCTGTAGTCGAATGGTACCATCATTAATGAAGGAATGCCCCCAAAATTGAACACCCATACGGTGGGGACCAATGGGTTCAAGGCTTCAAATATGTAATAGCTCATTCGAAAGAGCACTAAATTCAGTTCCGAACTTTTTTTAAATTCTCCCTACTAAGCTGAAGTATGGATATGGGAAAACAGAAAATAAAATAATTTTTAAATTAACTAATGTTAAAATAAAATTATAATATTAATTATTACATGTTTTTCAATTATCTCTTTTTGTTCAACATTCTCTAACATATTTGATGAATCAAATCCGTACAATCTCAAAAGATATGTTTGTTTTTGAATAAGTGTCATTTTTGAATATAAATCCTTTAATTAGAGAATTTTTAAATGAAAATAGTTATTAAATTTTGTAATGGAAAATAAACTCAATTCTCTCCATTTCAATCGCGAATCCCTTTAGGACCTTTAGGGTTGTTATTTTGTTATTATTTCCTAAGATAATGCTTTTTACATGAAAAGAGATGTTCCCTTCGGGTACAGCCCAATGTACCGCAAGGCCAACGTACCGCAGAGCTATAACTTCATTAAAAATTATCGAATCTGGGACGCCATGGTATGGTTCGATTCAGCTCGTCGAGGTGCATCGAACCACACCAGGGCGTCCCGGATTCGATAACTTTGATAACGAAGCGTATTACCTTTGCTTTGCTGTACCTTTGGACGTACTTTTTTTCAGCCCACGAGTATATTTAAATTCAAGGTTCGGAGAAATATCTAGGTAATCTTGAAAATTTACCTTGCTCAGTTTAAAATCATTATTAATTTTTGGAATATACCGCAAACCACTGCTAGAAAGAATGTAACAACTTTCCTTTTCTTTCAGATTTGTATAAATCCATAAAATTAAAATTAATATTACAATTATAGTCAGATGTTTTTTATAAATTATTTGTGTTATATATTGTTTGTATAATTTTGTGATGGGAATTTTATTACGAATTGTAGTTGATCTCATTAATAAAATTTTAAAATTATTCTACGTTAACTAAAAATTGAATGATTATTGAGAACAGAATGGGTAAGTTCTCTGTTCCTCTTGTGTTATCAAATTATTAAAACACGCCAAGTGCTATAACGTTAAAATTTTTAGGTGTCTTCACTGACTTCATATAATACGGATTCTGATGATTAAGGTACCACCGGCAAAAAATTTGAAAATTTTGAAGGGTCAAGATTCAGATTTTTTCCTTTTCAGCTTAGCATGCGGGAATTTTTGGAATTTTGGGAAGCCAAGCAGACATATGTATATTTCGTCAAATCACTGAAAATTGGAAGTTCATAGGAGGGTCTAAGTTAATTTTCAGAGCCAAAAAATCGAGCCTGCAAATATTAGCTCATTCGTAAGAGCTCGGTGAGCTGAATCGTATGTCATCAAAATCAGGTCGATTGGATCATTTTGGAAATATTACGAGCAACAGAATTTTCTCTGGGAACTCGCTCAATTAAAAAAATTTTTTTAGATAACTATATTAGTATTTTTCTAACTAAATTGTTACTTATAATTAAATAAAAATTAAAACAAGTTATTGAATTTATTTTTATTTAATTCCGTCTCGTTTTCTTCAAATTTTTATTTAATTCCAAAACGTTTTTAATTTCGTATAAATAAGCAACTTCTCCTTTGACAAAATTTTTTACTTAAAAAAGATGCGTAAGATAGATTAATAGCGATAGAAAAAAGTACATTTGTTGCAAAGTACTTGTTTTCTAATGAAAGGAGGGATATTGGTTTAGGACATTAAATTCAATAGACATCTTCTACTTAGGGTGAGCCTTTCCAAACCACCAAAAGGGGGCATGGCTTCTCAAAAAAGGGGACAATAAGAGGGTTAAAGGCCAGAAAGGGGGCATTCTTTTAAAAACTTAAAAATGATTAAAATTTCAAGTAAAAGTTTAATTTTTCACGCAATTGAACAAATTATAATATAAAATACAGATAATATTCATCAAAGAAATTAAACTAAAGATTTTTCTCGGATTTTTTTACGAGCTAGAAGCCAATAATCTTCCTTTTTCAGCACCGTAGGCGAAAATTTTGAGAATTTTGGAAGACTAGAAGGCAGATTTTCTCCTTTTTCAGAAAATATCAGAAAGGTGACATGTAGAAAAGGAGGAAAAAGAGGGCGAAAAAGTTTCAAAAAGAGTGAAAAAGCCCCCTAAAGGTGTAAAAGGGTCACCATGCTTCTACTTAATCGAATCATTCTACGTGTAAAGACACATCTTGGCATAGATCCCTTCAAATATAATTTCGTAATAACTAAACGAAATGGTATTTAGTAGTGTTATTCACGAGACGATATATCGACGATATTTTTCGAGATATCGCGAGATTTTTTTCGAGATTATCGATCTCGATATCGTCTCGATCAATTTTTGGAAAAATCGAGATTTTTCGATATCGAGATTTTTCGAGATTATCGATCTCGATCTCGTCTCGATCAATTTTTGAAAAATCGAGATTTTTCGAGAGATTTTTCGAGACTGGTGGGAATACAACTGGTTTAATCACTCATTTGAAACAACATCCAGCGTATTTACATTAAGGTTGTCGGATCCGGATATCCGGATCCGAAAAAGCCGGATATCCGAAATTTTCGGTTCGGATACCGGATCCGGATATCCGAAATTTTCGGTTCGGATACCGGATCCGGATATTCGAAGATTTCCAACTATCCGACAACCTTAATTTACATTTAAATCATAATTATATTGATTGTAATGAATTTTTATTCAATTCTAAGGGATTATAAAAAATATCGAAATATCGCGATAATCTCGAAAAATTTGGACCGAGATTTTTCGATATCGAGATTTTTCGAGATTATCGATCTCGATCTCGTCTCGATCAATTTTTGGGAAAATCGAGATTTTTTCGAGATCGAGATTTTTCGATAATCTCGATCTCGATCTCGAAAAATCGCAAATGAATAACACTAGTATTTAGTATTAATTACAACTGTAAATATTTTTTAATGAACTGCTCTTTTGGATAAAAATGTTAGTAGTTTATTTCCGATTCTCGTGATATCGCCTTTTTATTAAGATAAAAAAAACCACCAAAACACTAGCAGTTCCATAAACAACTTTAGGCGCATTTTTTGTATTCTTTATATCAACAGATTTATCGAGAAGTTGACAAACAAGTGGAGTGTACTTTAAAAAAAGAAAATTTTAATTTTTAAATTAATTTAAAAATAAACCGTCTTAATTTAATTTTTTTATCTGCTACTTTTTCTTCGAGTGTTGGTTAACTATTGCTGTCATTAACAGAAATATCCATCTGTTATGGAACGACAAATCATGGTCCAGAGAAGAAATGCATTAGCAATCGAGATCGGTATCGAGGGGTATGACGGATTCTTTGACTAGGTTCCTCAAAGATATCAAGGGATTTGGGTGGATTAGTGATATCAAGGTATGGAGGGACTGAAAGGAATATAATCATTTATTGATATAAGTGTAACTGTATGAAACAAAATTGAAAATATACATCGTTCCGTAATTTGGCAAGACCTTGACTTGTTCATGTGTGATTTGTCGCTCTTTGTCTTTTCTGTTCCTTGGATTAGCCTTACACGCACATTCTTAGCTGCGAACATTAAAAGCCGTTCTACACAACTGGGCGTCTGGCTATGGCGATATTTAACGTCAATTGGATAAGGAGCAGTAGAAATTCAATTAAATAAAGCTGGTGATACTTATAGAGCTAATTTATTCAAATATCATTTTCTTTGTTATTTTTGCTATTTTTATTTTTAGTTGGAAGAACTTCGTTCTACTTTTAATATCCAAATAAATTTTCGTGATGGTGAACTACAAGTTTTATATTTTGATAGATGCGTACCTCAAGTCCTCTTGTTTTGTCTGAGCCAGTGTTTGTTTTAATTTTTAAATAAAATTGGGAAAATTTCGTCATATTCCGATTCAACAAACAATATATCATTCGAGAGTTGAACAATATATAACAAACAATATATCATTCGAAAGAGTCCAACCACACCAAAATTAGGTTTGAGGCTCTATAAAAATCGAAAAAGTAGGGGGAAAAAATCCCACCACCCGATTCTTAATATGTGGCCATCTGGTCTATTGTCAAGGCTGCTCAAGATTGGCAATGAAGGCTGCTGCATCGGCAGAAATCAGATGTCCACTATGCCGTCATCTAAGCCGATTATTTTCAACCCATTAGTTAATTAATAGTTTTAAGCATCTCAATTTAAGGAAGAGGTTTTTTTGATATTTTTAAATTTACGAATTATTCTATTTTAGTGGATACGAAAAATGCATTGGACAATGCTAGTGATGTTATTTTGAAATTGGAAGAAGAATTAAAAAAGAGCGACAAATTAATCGCTGAGCTACGGAAGAAAATTAAGGAATTGGAAGAAGACAAATTGAAACCTAGTTACAATCAAGGATCTTCTGTTTGATTTTTAAATTAAGCATTTTATTAAATATGAAAATTTAGGCTGGCAGCAGCGGAACCGGCCATCAGCGTTTTGAACCTGAACAAATGAGTTATACGTTGAGGGCGACAAATGGACAAAAGATGACTTCAAGAACATACTTGAAAACCATGGAATTGGAATAGAGGTACAAGTTGAAGAACGAAGAGCACGTGAAGAACAAAGAAAATTTCTTAATGATGGAAAGGTAAAGAGTGGAATTTTATTTTTAAAGAAAAAATAATTTTTATCCAGAAAATTAAAAATAGCTATTGAAAGGGATGAAGTGTTAATTAGGAAAGCTGATTTTAAAGTCTTATCTACATGCAGAATTTGTTTAGAAGTATTTTTAGTCTTATGTTAGCAAATCAATTGAAAATATATCTTTGGACTTAATGTCAATACCCAATTACTTTAAAATGTGGACATACGTTTTGTGCTGTTTGCTTTCGGAAGATTAGCGAGGAAATAAGTACTATTTGTTGCGGAATTTGTTGCAAAATTACTTATAAAATTACAAAGGATTTGAAAAGAAAATTGTTATTACAAATAATTTTTATATTAATATCAGTAATGAGGCCTTGACAATAGACCAGATGGCCACATATTAAGAATCGGGTGGGGGGATATTTTTTCCCTAATTTTTCGATTTTAATAGGGTACATCTAGGCCAATAGGTGAGCCTCTAACCTAATTTTGGTGTCAACTCTCGAATGATATATTGTTTGTTATATATTGTTCAACTCTCGAATGATATATTGTTTGTTGAATCGGAATATGACGAAATTTTCCCAATTTTATTTAAAAATTAAAACAAACACTGGCTCAGGCAAAACAAGAGGACTTGAGGTACGCATCTATCAAAATATAAAACTTGTAGTTCACCATCACGAAAATTTATTTGGATATTAAAAGTAGAACGAAGTTCTTCCAACTAAAAATAAAAATAGCAAAAATAACAAAGAAAATGATACTTGAATAAATTAGCTCTATAAGTATCACCAGCTTTATTTAATTGAATTTCTACTGCTCCTTATCCAATTGACGTTAAATATCGCCATAGCCAGACGCCCAGTTGTGTAGAACGGCTTTTAATGTTCGCAGCTAAGAATGTGCGTGTAAGGCTAATCCAAGGAACAGAAAAGACAAGGAGCGACAAATCACACATGAACAAGTCAAGGTCTTGCCAAATTACGGAACGATGTATATTTTCAATTTTGTTTCATACAGTTACACTTATATCAATAAATGATTATATTCCTTTCAGTCCCTCCATACCTTGATATCACTAATCCACACAAATCCCTTGATATCTTTGAAGAACCTAGTCAAAGAATCCGTCATACCCCTCGATACCGATCTCGATTGCTAATGCATTTCTTCTCTGGACCATGATTTGTCGTTCCATAACAGATGGATATTTCTGTTAATGACAGCAATAGTTAACCAACACTCGAAGAAAAAGTAGCAGATAAAAAAAATTAAATTAAGACGGTTTATTTTTAAATTAATTTAAAAATTAAAATTTTCTTTTTTTAAAGTACACTCCACTTGTTTGTCAACTTCTCGATAAATCTGTTGATATAATGAATACAAAAAATGCGCCTAAAGTTGTTTATGGAACTGCTAGTGTTTTGATGTTTAGTGCTGTTGTGTGTTGTGCTAGGGGTTTTTTGTTGAATTTTTTGGTTAAATTTAAGAAAATTTTGAGAAAAAAAATTTTTTTGATTTTATAGTAAAATTTTTTGCATTAAAATTCCCGATGAAAAAATGTCTTTTTTATAATAAAATTTGAATTTTAATCCCTTTTTGCGAACTTTTGTAAATTTTGTTAAGTTCTTTTCATATTTCTATTAAAATTGCTTTTGTCGCTAATTTCTAGTGTTTAAAAAATTAATTTGTTTTGTAAAACTTAAAATTTGATAAACTTAAGAAACTAATAGAAATTAAGGAAAGTCCGCAAAATAAGCAATTTATTTTTATTGAAGTTTTTTTGATATTTTTTGCATTAATTTTCGCTTATGGATTTTTCTATAAAATCAAAAAAAGGTTTTCTGAAAATTTTTTGAACTAAAATTTAGGATGTTTTGGAATAGGGGGTTTTCGAACCGTGCCTAAGGGTTTTCGAACCGTGCCTTATTTTTTCGAGTCATTTGTTTCGGGCCAAAACGATCGAGTCTTTTTCGGACCAAAAATCGAGGCCCGGTTTGATCTTTCGAACCGAACCGGGCCCCCAACCCTAATTTGGAAGTTCGTTTTTCCATTTTACCCTTCTTCAAAAATTGAATAAAGGGCAAAACTTATTATACACCCTTTGAAGAAGTAGTGACAATTAGGTATTTTTTCCCTTTTAAAAAAAAAGGTCAGGTTTTTTAGTTTTTTATTTAAAAAAAATCATGGAAAGTTCGATGTCTTTCATTTTTTTATTTTCTTCTAATCGGGCTTCGGGTAACTCAGCCGATCCCTGGTATGGGCCGAGTTGAGAAAAGATATCGAGGAGTCCTTGGAACGAAGCCCATCCTTGGAACGAAATTTAAAATTATCAATGAGTTCAAAATTCGATAATTTTCAGAATTATCGAACCGGCCGCCCTCAACATTATTTGAGAGATTTTTTTCTTCACAAAATTATCAAAAATAAATCAAAATTAATTTTATGGAAATATTAAAAAATTTACAAAATTCTTCTAAAAAATTCAATTTAAGTATGCATACTTGGATGTTAGAAGCTTCGATAAAAATAATATTGCTCATTTTTGCGGACTTTCCTTAATATCTATTAGTTTCTTAAATTAATTTTTTAAACACTAAAAATTGACTAAAAAATTTATCATTAAAATTTTAACATTAAATTTTTTTGGTTGGGAGGTTCTAATTTTATTAGATTGGAGTGGTTCACGGCCTATCATTTTTAACCGGACGTTTCATTTTTTAACTAGTCTTTTAAAACTTGAAAATAGATCTTTGGGCAAATATTTATTCTTGAATCATTCTCATTTTATAAAAATATCGCTAACGTCGGAAACTATCCTCTGATTAAGTAAAAATCAAAAATAATTATAAAAATTTAAGTTAGAATTTCTTTATCTAATAATAATTTCATTTCTTTTAAAAAAAGTTGCTGAGGAATTTTCTTCTTTAAATGTTCCTACACACACAACAAAACAACAAATTGTAGAAGAAGGACAGCCTGGAGGTTTTGGTTATCGTATACGTCGTCGCTTTGCTTTTGTATCAAAAACAAAATTGGAACAACAACAAAAAATAAAAGAAAATCCTTTCCAAAAATTTCAATTTTCTTTTAATAAAAATGTTGAAAAGAAAATTTGAAAAAAATAAGAGGAACTAAAAATGAGGTTGAAAATAACGAAGATAATTTTGTTATTGGCGAAGCTTTAAATGCTGCATTATCGGATGAAGAGAGAAATTTAATTATCTTCTTGCTGAACCTGAAAAAAATAGTGATTTTCTTTCAAAACTTCTAAAAAAGACCAAATAACAGCAAATAGAAACAGGTATGCTGATGCTGTTGCTCAAGACGTATTTCAGAATCTGGAGCAGTATTTCTTTAATTTCATTTAATTTGTTTTTAAAATTGGAATAAAATTTCAATTTGATTTTATTTATAAAATGACTAGTTTTAAACTAGAGCCCGGCTCGATACGATTTTTCATCGATAATTATCGATATTTTTCGATATTTTTTTTTCGATATTATCGAAAAAATATCGACCGACAAAATTTTGACTTTTTCGATATTTTTCGGTATTCGATATTTTTCGATATTTCTCGAAAAATATCGACCGACAAAATTTAAAAATCGAAACAATCGACCGACCAAATTACAAAAAATCGAAAAAAATATCGAACGTCATTTTTGAATAAAATATTAATTTTTGGCGCCAAAAAGGCTGCTTATTTGTTTATTTTAGTTAACATTTTGAAATTTCTGTTTACATTTATTTTTTGCTTAATACTTTATGTTTTAGTCTTGTTTTTAAAATATCTTCTAAATAAATGCCATCGGAAAGTATAATTTGGCAAATAGGCCTTTACAAAAAAGTCAATAAAGATGAGGCTGAATGTCTTGAGTGCAATAAGATAATTAAATGTAACAAAGCAGCACAACAAATTTAATAAGTCATCTCAAATGCAAACACAAAAACAGCGATTTTCAAACGAAATTTGAAGCATTGACTAAACAAAAAGAAGGTGAGAAGGGATCAATAGAAAACCATATTATTACAGGAAGTGGTATAAAATTTTAATTTATATTTTTTCAACATTTTTTAAGGTGGATTTTTTTTTAATTTAGTTTTATCTAAAGAAGCACAGAAATTTCTTTGTATTCCTGCGAGTAGCATTGCATCCGAACAGTTATTTTCTACTGCCATAGATACTTATACTTATCGTCGTAGAAGTCTTAATCCCCGAAAGGTCGAGATGCTAATATTTCTGAACAGAAATCTTCCAATACTTAATTATAAATATTGATTAAATATTTTGCTTATAAAGGTTTTGTTATTATATTTTTGAATTTAAAAAGTTTTTACAATATAAAATTTATAAAATTTTTAAATTTTTTTGAAAAATCGAAAAATATCGAGACTTTTTTTTCGATATTTTTCGGTTTCGATATTTTTCGATATTTATCGAAAAAATATCGATCGAGAAAATTTTGGTTTTTTCGATATTTTTCGGTATTCGGTATTTTTCGATATTTATCGAAAAAATATCGACCGACCCCTCCGGCCGGGCTCTATTTTAAACATAATATCTTTTCCTGTACCGTTCGATCTGTCGGCTAAATTATGAAGCCATTTAATTTTTTCATTTTTATTTTAGAATGTTTTTTTCAAGTCTACAAAGAAAAAACAATTGGAAGAAGAGTTGACAAAGATAAAGGAAGAATTCAAAGAATATTCTGGACTTTTAGTAGCATCTTGTGAAAAGAAAAATGTTGACCTAGTAAAAGAAATTTCTCAAATTAAAGAAGTTTTTTTTGATATTTTTAAATTTACGAATTATTCTATTTTAGTTAGTGGATACTAAAAATGCATTGGATAATGCTAGTGATGTTATTTTGAAATTGGAAAAGAATTAAAATGTGCAAATGATGACATGGCAATTAAAGAGGCTTTGTTATTTGACAAACAAGATGATCAGGAGAAGAGCGACAAATTAATCGCTGAGTTACTGAAAGAAATTAGGAATTGGAAGAAGAAAAATTGAAACTTAGTTCCAATCAAGGATCTTCTGTTTGATTTTTAAATTAAGCATTTTATTAAAAATGAAAATTTAGGCTGCCAGCAGATGAACTGGCCGTCAGCGTTCTGAACCTGAGCAAATTGCCGCACTTAATGAGTTATACGTTGACGGCAACAAATGGACAAAAGAAGACTTCAAGAACTTACTTGAAAACCATGGAATTGGAATGGAGGTTGTTTTTTTAATATTGTCTTGGTTATTTTAATTCAGAGCTAAAACTTGGCACAAGAATCAGAGAGCCAAGATTCAAAGCTAAAGAAGATAATAAGGAAGTAGAAGAAGACAAGGAATTAGAAAAAGACAAGGAAGTGGATTACCTGACCCGGCCTTTTTACGACCCGAAATCCGTCCCGAGGAATTTTAGCAAACCCAATCCGAACTAGACTTTTTCCATGGAACAGTTCACCATAAGAAATCAAATCTACCTTAATTACTCCGAAAAGCAACAACAATTTTTATATTAATATCAGTAATGAGGCAAATATTCAATATTTTTCTTACTTTAGAAATATTGGAAGATGGATATGCTTGTTGATGACAGCAATAGTGAACCAACACTCGAAGAAAAAGTACCAGATGAACAACAAATGGAGAATGAATCAAGGGATTTGGGTGGATTAGTGATATCAAGGTATAGAGGGACGGAAAGGAATATAATCGTTTTTTGATATAAAAGTATAACTGTATGAAACAAAATTGAAAATATACATCGTTACGTAATTTGTCAAGACCTTGACTTGTTCGTGCGTGATTTGTCGTTCCTTGTCTTTTCTGTTCCTTGGGTTAGCCTTACACGCACATTCTTAGCTGCTAACATTAGAAGCCGTTCTACACAACTGGCCTACTGGATACGATATTCAACGTCAATTGGATAAGGAGGTTAGGATCTCCGTTTAATATTTCTGCAGTAGAAATAAAATTAAATAAAGCTGGTGATACTTATAGAGCTAACTTAGTCAAAGTATCATTTTCTTTGTTATCTTTTGCTATTTTTATTTTTAGTTGTGAGGACTTCGTTCTACTTTTAATATCCAAATAAATTCTCGTGAAGGTGAACAACAAGTCTCTCAAGTCCTCTTGTTTTGCCTGAGCCAGTGTTTGTTTTAATTTTTAAATAAAATTGGGAAAATTTCGTCATATTCCGATTCAACAAACAATATATCATTCGAAAGTTGATATATTGTCGAGAGATATATCATTCGAAAGTGTCCAACCACACCAAAATTAGGTTAGAGGCTCACCTATTGGCCTAGATGTACCCTATTAAAATCGAAAAATTAGGGAAAAAATATCCCCCCACCCGATTCTTAATATGTGGCCATCTGGTCTATTGTCAAGGCTGCTCAAGATTGGCAATGGAGACTGCTGCATCGGCAGAAATCAGATGTCCACTATGCCGTCATCGAAGCCGATTATTTTCAACCCATATACTAATTACTCGGACTCAATTATATATACTCTTGGGGTTGTAAAATTGAAAGTGTTTTTAAGATTGCTGGGTAGACAGTAATACATAATTGAGACGTATCTAATATAGGGAGATGTAAAATTGAGTTTCGATGTAAAAATTTCATAAAAATAGTTTGAAAAGGAACAAGGATGGGATTGGATCAATTTTCCACTTTTTAAATCCTTCAAAAAATTTTTTTGAGTCTGAAACCTAGTTCTTTTAGGACTTGTTTCGTAGGATTAACCCAAGAATCATTGGGTTAGATCTTAAGTACTATTCGTTGCGGAATGTGTCGCAAAATTACTTATGAAAATTACAAAGGATTTGAAAAAAACATGGTTTTTACAGGTAATTTTTATATTAATATCAGTAATGAGGCAAATATTCAATATTTTTCTTACCTTAAAAATATTGGAATAGATGGATATTCTTGTTGATGACAGCAATAGTGAACAACACTCGAAGGAAAAGTACAAGATGAACAACAAATGGAGAATGATCGGCCGGTATTTGAACAATTTATTCGGCCTGAAAATTTAGAATTATTCAAGTGTCATTTTCTTTGTTATTTTTGCTATTTTTATTTTTAGTTGGAAGAACTTCGTTCTACTTTTAATATCCAAATAAATTTTGTGAAGGTAAACTACAAGTTTTATATTTTGATAGCATGCGTACCTCAAGTCCTATTGTTTTGCCTGAGCCAGTGTTTGTTTTAATTTTTAAATAAACTTTTTAAATACTTTAAAAAATTTCCACCTTTTAAATACTTTTAAAAAATTTTTTGGAGTCTGAAACCTAGTTCTTTTAGGACTTGTTTCGTAGGATTAACCCAAGAATCTTTGGGTTAGTCCTACATCCTTGTCTTGTATCTGATTTGGGTAATTCAGCCCATCCCTGGTAAAAGGAACGAAATTTAAAATTATTAATAATTTCTAAAAAAAATTTTCCGGATTGGGTTGATGGACGATTCAGCAACAAAGACGATTCAGCAACAAGTGAGAATTAGGGAATAAAAAGTTGTTTAAATTGAAAGATCCCTTGATCGTTTATTTATATAAATTTTTGTGTAAACTTTGAAAAAAATTTGAATTTTTCATTATTTTCTTAAAAAATTTTAAATTTTTAAAAATATTTTATTTAATTTTAGAATTTTCCTTTTATTTTTGTAGAATTTTATTTAAAACTTTTTGTCTTTCTTTAATGGCTTCGGAAAGAACGGTTTAGATTAAATTTAAAAATTAAATAAATTTTTTAGGAAGAACAAAAACGAGAACTTTATACGCCTTCTTTGTGGCGTAGACGTACATATAATGGTCCTCTTAGGTATTTTTTAATTAAAGAAAATTTGGTAATCCTTAAGATCATTGGTCCCTAGGAAAAAATGCTAAAAAAGTGCTCTTTTGATATTTTTAATGTTTGCCAGTAGGTAATCGAGTGTGCTGAGTCTAAATCTGATAAAAAATTTAATTATTTCGAACCCCGAACCCGAATTCGACCAAGTCAAATATAGGGCAAGAATTTGAAATTTCAAAATTTATGTTTAATCCGAATCGTCACTTCGAGCTGAGTCGAAAGCATCAAAATTATTATGTTTCGACTAGCCTAAACGAAGCTATGGTGCTTAATTTATATCCGGAAGTCTAACCAAGCGTGTATTTAATTGATCATAACTCAGTCTAAAGTCGTCGAAACACATTAATTTTGATATCATTCGACTCAGCTTGAAGAGACGCGTGAGAATAGCATTAGCCTAATAGTTTCGAACTTCTACCCCGAATTCGACTTGCCCGAATTCAGGTTCGGGGTTCGAAATAACCAAATTTTTTATCAGATTTAGACTCAGCACACTCGATTACCTACTGGCAAACCTTAAAAATATCAAAAGAGCAATTTTTTAGCATTTTTTCCTAGGGACCAATGATCTTAAGGATTACCGAAAATTTTAATATTTTTGTAAATAATTAATTTTGGATTTGAAATTGGTGTTGTTTGTGACCTATAAATTAATGCCTGTGGGTCCTATTGTTAGATGAGGAAATTTAAGGCGTTTGAGCCCTCCCAGGCGTGACTTAACCGGTCGACGACAAAAATATTTCAAAGGAAATGATTTCAGAATTTTTTTAATTTCTCACTTTTCTTTCATAAAATTAATTTTTATGGAAATATAAAATAAAAATTTTTTACAAAATTTTTCTAAAAAATTCAATTTAAGTATGCAACTTGGATGTTGGAAATTTCTGCTATTTATCAATGCACAAAGGTAAAAATAAATATTTTTAAAAATCTGAATTAAATAATTATTTCGGGAACTAAAATTACTAACTGTTGTGTAAAATCAGAATTAATTTATTTTTGAATAGCGAAAAATATAAATTTATTAGAATTTCCCGAAAGTAAAATTCAGTACTATCGAAATAAAATGTCACACTTTATAAAAATGCAAAATAAAAAAGGCAAATTTAAAAATATTATTTTATAGGTAGGGTTGTCGGTTTAAGACCGAACGTAGGAAAAAGGATTAATTTAACAGTAAAAAAGCGCTTATGATCTCATAATGGTCAAAATATGTAATGTGATTAAAACTAATCAGTCTAGTCCTTATAAAACAAAAAAAACAAAATTTTGAATAGCGAAAATTGTGTAAAAGGGTGATATACTGCTAAATAAGAGAAAATAAATATCCGTAAAGTTACCAAAAAACCTTTTTTATTTTTCAGGATTGGTTGAAAGAAGTGTTGGGACGTAGAAATAAATAAAATTGTTTTTCTTTTGTGAAGGTTGTGGCAATTAGGAAAAAATTAAATTGAAGAAGGAAGTATCCTATGATTGCTTGTTTACGTAAAAATATTTTTGTAAAATTATAAGGATAAATTAATTTTTGTTTAATTTTATTATTAAAGGCCCACTTGGCCTTCAGAAATTCTCAAAATTCGTTTTAACAAGTATTCGTTCACGGTTGTCGATAGTCAATGGAAAAGTTATTGGGCCACGAATTAGTAAATGTTTATTTGTAGAGGCTGAAAAAAATTTTTTATTCGAGAAAATTACATAGAATTATTTTAAAAATAATTTATAGACAAAAAAAGTCAAAAATAAAAATAAAAACCCCCAAGGGATTCGAACCTTCAACCCCCTTAGGGGTAAAACCAAACACCTTCCCACTACACCAAACTTTCAAATTTAATTAATTTTAAACAAACTTTTATTTTCTTTAATATTTTGACGCTCTTCCATTTTAATCGAAGCATTTTTTGTTAATTTATTTTGTGAAGAAACTGGAATGATGTTAATCTATAATTAATTTGTAGAAGGCGTTTAGCAGAAATTAGAGATGGGGAAATCATTGAAGAAAGTCTGTTAAATTAAGAATATTAAACACTAAAACTAATGTTCAATGAAAAATTCTGAAGCAAAATGCCAAATAAAACAAACAAAATTGAAGGCAAACAAATAACCTTGCGACAGATGCAAACAAGGACATATTTCGACAAAATGCCCATTCGGGAAAAAATTGACAAAATGCCAATAATTTTTGACAAAATGTCACTTGGGACTGAAAAAATTTTTGGGACTGAATAAAATTCTAAATTCGAAAATAACAACTTTTTATTGCAAAAAAATTATACACAACATATATATTTAATATTTGATATAAACACAACAATAACTTCAACAAAAAATAAATCCAATGAATCCTATATATTTATTTCTCCATTCCTTCTTTTCAGTCAGAACTCTCAGACCCACCGCTAGTTTCACTTTCATTCGAACCAGCAGAAGTACTCGAAGCTTCTTCTGTGCTGTCGGACGATTTACTGTCTTCTGAAAGGAGGAAATTTAAAAAATCAGAGAAACATTTTTTCGGCTTGGTGGCCTGTTTTGGAAGGTAATGTCTAGGGCAAAATTCATTAATTAAGCTGAACCTCATCATAAATTAGTTTTTAAGCTCAAAGAGAGATAAAATTAATTTAAAGTCAAACTCAAGTACTGTCTAAAAGGTTCTAGAATTTTGACTCAAAGTCAAAAATCTGGTCAATGACTGCAAATCAAAAGTCAACCCTTCTACAAAAAGTCAGAGGAATTTTGGTTCTAGATTAACCAGACTTCTTTGTATGTCTGACCACAATCAAATTCAATTTTTATCTTTAACAAAAAAATCCCCTACCGCTTCCTCCCGATGTAGTAGAAGTTTGCCCAGTTTCCGTAGTTCTCTTTGAAGTACTCGTCGTTGTCCCTTTCTTACTTGTTGTTGCTTTGGTAGAAGTCGCCGTTCTAGTGGATGTTGATTTTGCCGTTGATTCTTCTGAACTTTTTGTAGAAGGAAGCTTTGCAGATTTTTGAGACTTTGAAGTTCCCCTCTCCGTTTCCTTTTGGGTTTTTTGTGATTTTGGCGGTCTACGAGAAGTTTGTTTGGCTGAGGGAAGGCTAAGACTTTTGGCTGTACGAACACTAAGGTCTCTTGCAGTTTTTGCACTTTCCGAGTACTCCACGTTGCTAAATTCGACGACGGTAGAGGAAGATGCCGATGCTGATTTGGGGGAACCTTTAAATAAAAAATTATTTTTATAATAAAAAAATTATTATACAAGAAAATCAGAATTTTGGTTCTAAATTAATCAGACTTCTTTGTACGTCTGACCACACTACAAGATACCCCCCAGAACAGCACACTTCTTCTCAAGACTTCTACTTGTCATGTAATACTGTTAACTAATTTTTAGACTAGATATATGGATTTATTAAATAGTTGATGTTTCCGAGTTGCTTTCAACAATTAAGTTGATATCGAATGCTTTTTGAATACTAACGAAAAGTCGATAAACATATGCATCGTATTATGGATATTATAAAGAAAAATAAAAATATTTTAATTGTTAAAGTCAAAAAAATTGTATTTTTTAAATTTATTTCTGCCTTTATAGCGCAAGACAAAAATGAAAAATTATAAAAATAATAATGTCTAACAGGAATCGAATCAAAAAGTTCAATTGAAAAACGAAAAAGATACTTGGGATGGGGGGGAGGGGGGGGGGGAGGAGAGGGTAGGTGGTGGAGAGAGGGTATGTGGTGGAGAGAGGTATGTGGTGGAGAGAGGGTAGGTGGTGGAGAGAGGGTAGGTGGTGGAGAGAGGGTAGGTGGTGGGGAGAGGGTATGTGGTGGAGAGAGGGGGTGAGATGAAAAAAGTGCCACATCCTCCCTATTTGAGTCTGAATAATTTTTATTTATTCTTTTCTGCCTCGGAATGGTCAAATTTGCTTATTTATGTTTATTTTGCCGTTAGATTGATTTAAACCGCTGCTTTTTGACAATTTTTAAATTATGCCTGAGGGAAATAAACGAATGACAAAACAAAATCAATTTGAGACTCAAATAGAGGGGGCAGGATTTTACAAAGTACCGAAAAGCCCACTACTAGAAACACAAACCGCTTCTTTTTTGAAGATTCCAAGTGAACCTTTTGATTCGATTTTAAATTTTTAAATAAACAAAAAAATCCAAAAAAACATGTCCATAATAATTTTAAGTTTTATTAACCTCATCCTGTCATTCAAATAAATTTTTTATTTCGACTTCAGCCCTTAGAGTATCTGCACTTTGTGACATGGAGTCGGCCTAAATACAAATAAAAATAAATGAACAAATATATTTGATTGACAAAAATCGCCGAATTGAAATGAGTCTTATATTCAGCAAATACATATGTATGGACTATCGCTCATTAAACATAAAAAACTTTTTTGTGTATAAACTGTGAAATAACCGAAAACCATATGAATTTCCCGCGCGGGTTCGAATCCGAGACCCAATTTTTTTCAATTTTAAGGGCACACACCCTAAGGGAGTTATTAGTT
The DNA here is from genome assembly GCA_036172955.1 of Meloidogyne arenaria. Lineage (NCBI taxonomy): Eukaryota > Metazoa > Nematoda > Chromadorea > Rhabditida > Meloidogynidae > Meloidogyne > Meloidogyne arenaria. The sequence goes on from JARQAB010000244.1 coordinate 25,969, forward strand.
TTATAACACATACTTTGTTTTTTTTAATTTTAATACCTAATTTTAATTTTATACTTACCTCTATAACAACATGCATTTCACTTCCTTCACGACGGACATGGATTTTGCATCCAGTTGTGCGTTCAAGTTCTTTTTGTAAATACCATTTTTGAAATACTATTCGGTTATAAAATACCTAAATTTTAGATTCATTAAAATTTATATTACATATTATAAGATTATTACTTCCTGACGGTCCTTAGGAACAACAAGCTTTATTACTTGATTTTTCATTAATGGTGTAGGACTGGTTTGATTAATCTTGAATAGTGGAGGTCGTCCGTAGGTTGAATGTGACTTCTCGTTTTCTAACTGAAATGTAGTTCTTAAAATTTTGGTACTACTCCGTCATCCTACGAATTTTTTTCCAGAATAGAAAGGTCCACACCATCTGGTCAACTCCCAGTGTTCGTACTATAAGAATGAGGGAACGGAATTTTAAGTTACTCCCATTGCAGAAAACGCTCGGACAGATTTTGTAAATTCTTTTTAAAAATGGTATACAGTAGAGTTGCTGGCTAAACATTTTACATGCTATAGAGAAGTAGGTGGTTAACTTCAAATATTCGGGCGGAAAAGGAGGGAGTTGACCAGATTGGTTGAACCCTACCCGCAGTATCACGACTTTTGCGCCGAGAACATTTGCGTCGCGGCTTAGCGCCGGGTGACTTATGCGCCACCATTATTTTAAAAAATAAAATAATAACTACAATTGCACTTGTACCACGTGGGGGTAAATGTCCAGCTCGCTGTCCACATGTCCGCAGAAGGCATTTCTGCAAAAAGCATGCATTTTACTCCTTTGCCTCTCTTGATTGATGACAGGTTGAATGATGGGTGACAGTTTGGCGTAAATTCTGTTTATTATGTAAAATTAATGATGGAAAAAGAGCTTTTATTTACAACTTTGAAAATCAATTTTTAAATTTATTGTAAACATGAAACGGTTCTTAAGTTTTAAAGGAATTCAAAAAATGCTTTTCACAGAAATGCCATTCAAATAATCTTCGGTTCGAGTTTCGGGTCGAAAAGTGTCCATTTTTCGGGATTTTGTCTTGTCATTTCCTCTGATATCCCCCTTAATCCCTATAAATCTTTTAATATTCCCGATTTGGTGGTTAGGAAGGATAACGGAGTTAGTCAAGTTATCACAAAATCCAGACACTCCTCTTTTTCCATAATTTTTTTTACATAATAAACAGAATTTGCGCCAAACCGTCACCCATCATCCAACCTGTCACTAATCAGGAGAGGAAAAGGAAAAAAATGCAGAAGAATGCTTTTCACAGAAATGCCTTTTGCGGATATGTGGACAGCGAGCTGGACATTTACCACCCATGGTTTAGAAAATGGCATCCAGGAACTGAAGTAAGTTCAGAAAGTATATACAATAGATGTCCAGTAGCTAATTTCTTATTTGCTGACTTTTTCGGATCAGGATATTTGAATCTGCTGACCCTATTCCGGCATGATTTTCTGCCCAAGTGAGGCAAAAAAAAAGATCCGACAACCCCACTATAATATAGGGTTGTTGGATCCGGATATTCGAAGATTTCCAACTATCCTACAACCCCACTATAGTGAGGTCTGGCTGTAGTTACTCATATAATTTTAATGATAGTGACGGCGCTAGCTTAAGTCGGCACATAGGTCGCGGTGCAAATGTTCACGGCCGCAAAGTCACGGAACCGATCCCAAATAGAGATATATTAAACCTGAGGAAAAATTTCGATACAAATACATAGCGCGATCCGCTTCAAACGAACTGATCGATGTTGCATATACGAATTTTCACCCCAAAATTTGGCTTCCCATATATAGGTTTCTAATTTTCGGGGACCTCGATTCACAGGTATTTCCGTAAATAGTGGTATCGTCGTTGTGACAAATCGATGGTATGTGTTTGTATCGAAATTTTGTCTCTGGTATACCATTTTACAATCAAAATTTTTTTAAAAATACCTTTCCACGTTTTAATTTCTCCATTTCATTGTTTAATTCAATATTTTTTCGTTTCAATGAAGAATTAGTTGTCGTCAACTATTAAAAAATATTTTTTTAAATAAAAATTGAAATGATTTAAGAGAGACTGATCCTTAAGAGCTTAAAGGTTTATTCTATCTACTTTTATATTTATTTGGTTTAAATCAAATTTTATATTAAATTTATATTTAAAAATAAATACCGTCATATTTTGTTCTTCCAATAATCGAAATTTTTGCACATCTTTTGAATTACTTTCAAGCTAAAAATAAAAGTTTAACATTAACCGCCTAGAGTTTAACCTCTTCAAATTTTGTTTGCAAATTTTTTTTCAAAATAATTAATTCCTCAACTTTTATCTTCTCTTCTCTTAATTCATTTTCTTTAATTTTAATAAGATCAAGAGCACGTTTCTTCTCTGATTCAAGATTCTCAACTTTATTTTTAAGTTTCTAAATAAAAATATATGTAAATTGAATAACTTTAGGAAAAAGGAGAAGGATGGGGATGACCTTAATTTCTAAGCTGCGGCTGTACTTTATCCGGTGGCCCACTCAGAAACGGGTCAAATTATGTACCATTCAATTCATCTCGGCGAGCTGAATTCCGGATCTTCGATTTTTAGGGGCCTATATCTCGGTCCAATCAAGTCGGATTTCGTTATTTTGGTGTCATTCGACTCAACTCGAGGAGCTATTTCGAATGAGCTATTTTTTCCATATTCTGAATGGGACACCGGCTAAAGTATATCCTAAGCAGCTTTTAATTATTAAAATATTTCAAATCCCCAAAAATTAATTACATCGAGAAATTTGACATAATTCGTATTGCATGATCAGTGTTTATAAGCTCGTACCAAAGTTCATACTCGTACTTAGGTTCGAAATACGAGTACAAGCAAATAAAATATGGCTAGTACTAAATACGAGGCCAAAAATAGGCCGGACGAATTACGAGTAAATCTGAAATTTATAAACACTGTCATGACATTAAATATATTTAAAAATGAAATTACACAATAAAAGTACCTCTATTTCCTCTTCACATCCCATTAATTTCGCCAAATTGTCTGCTAATTTTGCGTTTTCTTCACATTTTTTAATTAATTCTTGATTAATTTCTTTTTTATCTTTCTTCAATTTTTCAATTGTAATTTTTGCATTTTCCAATTCTTCTTTTAAATTTATTTGAATTTCCTTCTGAATTTCATTTATCTCCGCCATAAATGCTGAAGTCCAATGAAAAGGATCAAGAGTTCGAATATAATTTTCGTTATATGACCAATACGGGTCATGTCCAGGAGTAAATGAACTAAAAAATTAAAATGAGTTTTTAAATAAATAAATAGCTCACATGTGAACTCGAAAACAATACAAGGTTCCGGGTACAGGCGAATTCCCGTTTCTATCAGAAAATCCATCAGCTGGCAAATTGTGAATCTAGGGAAAAAATTTAAGAGAAAAGTAAATTTTGAAAAATTTTTATAAAATATGACCCTATCCCAAAAGAAGGCGGAATTGTTTTTTCATTACCTGCAAGGAAAGGAAAAATGGAGACGAACGGACTCGGACAGTCAAAACACTGACGGACTCGGACAGACATCAGTATTTGGTCTGACCCAAGTCCGTCCTTGTTTTGTTTGTTCGTGTCAATCCGTCTCGTTTTTTCTATTTTTCTCCATTTTTACTTTTAATTTTTCCTTCCCTTGCAGGTAATGGAAAAAACAATTCCGCCCATCTTTTGGGATAGGGCCGAAAAGACCCACCGGAAGACGTTCTTGTCCATACAAAGGACAAATTGGTAAGGACAAGTTTGGTGCAAAAAATATAGGCAATGATAACTAAAAATAATAAATAATTAAAGAGCAAACAAAATTCCCGTAAATCCACCTCAATCAAAGTAGATCCTTCCTCAGCTCGAATTAAAATTGTTGGAATAAATTCACCTTCCATTAATTTCCAATAAGTCTTAGTTATTGCTGAATGTTCATCCTTTACACGAACTTGGCGATACCTTAAGTTAAAACTTTGTTTTTATTAAGGTTTATTTAATGTTTGTTTTAACAATTAGGGTTAATTATTGCAACTTGAATGTTTTGTTTTAATGTTTGGATTCAAGTTCGTTTAAACAAGTTTAAAAACATTTCCAAAAATATGTTTATTAAAAACATGTTTTTGGGGACACGCCCAAGTAGGCGCGCGGCCAAGTAGGCGCAAAGCCATAACTAGTTGGAAATTTCAGGACCTTTACCATTTTGGTACCAATCCCTTTAGACCGATGAGAGGAATCGTTTACTACTAAATTTTGAAAGATTAGAAAATCTGAAGCAGGTTATGACTTTGCGCCTACTTGGGCTGTACCCATGTTTTTGTTGTCTTTATGTTTTGATTGAATTAAAGACTCTATCCCAAAAGAAAGGCGCCATCGTTTTTTTCATTACTTTATAAAAATGGTCAATTTTCCTTAAAGTTGATGTATGTTGATGTTTGCCTTAAGGAAGAATGGAGAAGAACAGACAATGACAGAACAACACGGACGGACAGACAAAACACGGACGAGCACGTCTGTCCATGTAAATGATAGAACAAACCAAAACAAGAAAAAAACATAAAAAAGTTAATCTTTTCACCATTTTTCCTCAGGCAAACATCAACATACATCAACTTTAAGGAAAATTGACCATTTATATAAATGAAAAAAACGATGGCGCCTTTCTTTTGGGATAGGGCCGAATTGAACATGTTTAAAAACATTTCTAAACAAGTTTAAAAATTCACGTGTTCGTCAATGTTTAAAACATGTTTATTTAGATGCATGTTTTAGCGGTTTGTTTATGATTGTTCAAAACAATCAACATTTTGTTTTGTCTGTTTAGCTGTTAATGTTTATTAAACATTGACAAACATGCTCATGTTTTAATTTAATTAAAGTTTATTTTACTTACCAACGGCCAATTTTCAAAATGTTCGTCTAAATTCCACGGACAAGTAGAGGTGCGTTGTGGTCGATCTGAATTTTAAAAATTTATATCTAGGGTAATGATAAATTCTCCGAAGCTCTAGTATCATGAAAAAAGATCCCTCTTAAAACCCCGGTTTTAATTCACACGAGAAAAAAATCATGTGGGACCCACCCTCCCCAAGCTTCGGGGCGCAACTCTACCTAACACAAGAAGATGAGCTAATTTAAAACGTCCATTTTTCGTCACGCCAACACAAATTCCAATATTAGGGAGAAGCATTCTCTCATCACCAACATTCATTATTAAATAATACTTTTTTAAATTTAATAATCTTAAAATTTTGAAAAATAAAAATTTTTTGATATGGTTAAAAAGGCTCCGATTCATTTTTTGGTACTTATTGGTTATCCCAAAGTAGTTTTTGCGGACATTTTATGCGGACTCATTTATGTACGAAAAGGTCAAATGTTCTCCCTTCCTCGATTTCACTCAATTTTTCTCTGTGGCATTTTTTCAATGAGGGCATCAATAAAGAAAATATTAATTTTAATACAATTGACCGATTTTTAAATAGTATACTACACGCCAATAAGTGAGGGAAAATGAGGTGAGGGTCTTTCAAAATATAGTCCAGACAAAACACAGTTTTGTCAATTGGTCCAGATTGGTCAGACAAAACAAAAATTGGTCCGGAAAATTGGTTCAGAAATACCCCCCCCCCCAGTCAGTTTTTTTCCAAAAATATGCAAAAATGGTCAGTCTGAACAACAATTGTAGAACCATCGAGTGTGTCGAATGACACCAAATCAACAAAATACGACTTGTTTGGACCGAAATACAGACCCCAGAACCACTGGGGCGTAAAATCATTATTTATTAATTATTTATTAAAAATCGGTCAATTGTATTTAAAATTAATATTTTCTTTATTGATGCCCTCATTGAAAAATGCCACAGAGAAAATTGAGTGAAATCGAGGAAGTGAGAACATTTGACCTTTTCGTACATAAATGAGTCCGCATAAAATGTCCGCAAAAACTACTTTGGGATAACCAATAAGTACCAAAAAATAAATTTAGAAGAAAAATTAAAACAAAATTTAAAACAAAAAAGTGAAGGAGAAAGATTGAACAAAACTTTTAAATAATGATTGGAAGAAGTAAAATATAGAGTGGCCGGGATCGGGCGGGATTATCCCGGGTTTTTCGAATCCCGATTTTTCTTATCCCGAGCCCGAAAGGTGAATCCCGATCCCGGTTTTGGATGATCCCGATCCCGGTTCCCGGGGGGGGATGTGCATCATATCCCGATGCAAATCCCGACTTTATAAATTGACTAAAGTCTGTGAAATAAGTTAACAGAGAGGGGAGGCATGAAATTAAGAAAAATTTTCGCCTGCGGCGCAGAAAAGGAGCAACTTTAAACAAGGCTGTATTTAAAACTTTGACGAAATATTGAGTGATTTGGTGTGATATCGAGCGATCCAGAGGGGTTGAGGGGAGTATAGGTGGATTTGGAGCATAGAAGATATCGGTGGATTTACAGTGATTAGTTAGATTTGAAGAGAATCGAGGGTTTACGAGGGACATGAATATATCGCTTAATCACTCAATTTCAGTTCTTAATCGTTCATATTTGAACGTAACGCATTTAATCATATAGACTTGACAGTTAGACTTAAATGCCCTTGGCCTTCCAAGATTAAAATTATTGCCTGCGGCACTTAAAAGGGAGGAAATCTGGCACCTTGGGCTTCCAAATTTTTCAAAATTTGGAAGGCCAAGGTGCCAAACTTTCAAAAGGTGCAAATTTTTTAAAAATCAAAAGCCCAATCCCATTTATCCCACCCTGCCCACCCCCCTCCATTACCTTATCCCCCCTTAATACCCTGAACCGGAAAGTAAATCATGCGTCTGTGAGACTTTAACTCAATAGTTCAGCACCGCAGTGGAAATTTTAGATTAGGTATATTGAATCGTATGTGAAGAAAATAAAAATTAAAAATTTTTTTTTAGTAAATTCCGATCCCGATTTTTCAATCCCGGTCCCGATTCGGGATCGGGATATCCAGTCCAAATCCCGATTTCGGCCAATCCCGGATCCCGTGTCGGGATCCGGGATCGGGATCACCATTCCGAAATCCGATCCCGGGTTTTTCTCTAAATCCCGATACCGGCCAACTCTAGTAAAATAAGAGAAGCTGACTTGGAGGTGAAATTAATTTTTTTTGGAAATTCAAAAATTATGGGGAATTTTTGAAAAAGTTTTTTTTGGAAAATTATTTCGATTTGAATTCCCCGTAGGCAAATTTTGAAATTTTATTTAAAAAATAGTTAAGAGATGAATTGAGTCAAACAATAATAAAATCAGAACAAAGAGAAGCAAGTTATCGTCGAGAAGAACATGGACGTTACCAAAAGAGTAATTGATAAACTTAATGAGAAAAAATAAAAATAATAATAAAAAAGAAACAAAATAAACGTTTGAAAAGGTCGGAACGTGAAAGGAATGAATCTAGAGATCGGACAAAAACGCCTGTCCTGGGGTTTTTCCTTTTCTTATGCAAATGTGCGGGACAGCATACGCTCTGTCGCATTGTGTCTAACAAAAACCCAGGAAATGAAAGTAACAGCAGAGAAACAATTGTATTACTTTCTTTCTCTGCTGTACTTTAAATGACCAATGGACATTTTCTGGGTTTTTCCGGGCTTTTGTTATGAACACAATGTGAGAGAGCGTATGCTGCTGCACATTTGCATAAGAAAGAAAAAAACCCAGGACAGGCGTTTTTTGTCAATCTCTAAATGAATCAGAAATAAGAATTGATGAAGTATTAATTTAAAAAATATTTAAAATATTAATCGTGAAACCAATAATTATCTGAAAAGAACTGAAAACCTGGGAATTATTTCCTTGTAAGCTGAGAAATTTACTGGAATCACTATATTAGGACATTTTAGAAAATTTTCAATGAATAAAAACGGTATTTTTGTGTGTCCAGAATCGGGAGTTGTTGAGTTGAAGGTTGAGTTGATTGGCCCCAGGACAAGTCAGAGCCCACGAGAATTGGAAGCAATTACAAAGTAGTGTTAGGTACGGTTCGGTACTAACCTCCGCGTACTACTACCGTCAGTACCAGGACCGGTACTTTTCGGTACTACACCGGTACCGTACCGGAAAAATCCATTTGCCTAACCTATTACAAGTTTTTCCCAATCACCTTGCAAATGAAAAAAATAAAGGATTGAGAGAAGAAAGGGCTGATTTGGAGAAGGAATTGGGAATTAACTGAAATGATCATTAATTTTAAAAATAAATTAAAAAATTTTTTTAAAAGTTAAATATTCGCGAAAATAAAATAAAAGAGTTGCAGAATTAATTAATGAATTTTCTTGAATAGATATAGACTAACTAGTGGTAGACTTAAACAAAAAATAGTCGTCAAGCAGAAGAGTAATTAAAGTTAAAATAAAAATTTAATATTTTTTAAATAAAATTAAATTTAAAATAATGGTAATGTCTATTAAATTTAACTATTTATTTTCTCGATTAATTCCCCTGGGGATTATTTTTCCAAACCTATCCGTAGCATGGGGAATTATTCAAGGGGTGGGGGGGAATTATTCGAGTTTTTGAAATTTGAACGTACAGTAGGGTATTTGCGGAGGTGAATTATTGTTTCAACCTATCTTTGGCAGGGGAATTATTCGAGGGAGGGGAATTAATCAAATTTGAAATTTGAACGTGCTTACTTATTTTCCTTTTTTTTATTTATTCAAATTAATTCTCTTAACGTTCAGGTCGGTTAAACCTAGAAATAAACGTCTTACAGTGTATAGTTTAATAACAAATTATTTTATATTTAACAAAAAATTTCTTTATAATGTGTAAATATGATGATTGCTGTTTTGATGATAAAAACGAACCTATCTTTTGTTGTAATATGTAGTGGGAAAAAATAATTTTAATTATTTAAAAGAATTAAATAAAAAATAAATAAAAATAATTAAAAGAATAATGAATTAAATTAAAATAAATAAATTCTAATTTTTTTAATATATAATGGGTTTAAATGAAACAATGATAATTTACACCCCTTTTTTAATTTTAACATTTTTAATAAAAATATGAATAAATATGATATTTTTAATCTATGTAATATTTTCTGTTCTTAATAATCCAAAAGTTTGAGTCGGCTCCGGATTCTTATTCGTTCGGGGAATGATGAGAAAATCCTCACGCGAGGAGGTGCGAACATTTGCCAAAATTTTTCCACGCGCTCTTCTACTCTGTATCCAAACAAGGGGTTGGGAGTTTCGAAATTCTTAATTATATTTAATCCTATTTCTCTATCATATAAATTTTTATTTGATTTCAATATTTTTAAAATCTGAAAAAAGTTATGCCATAAATAGTTTGTCCTAAACATTTCTTGTCACCCTGTAGTTATATTTTATTTCTAAGAATAATATTTTGAATTTTAATTAAGCCCTAATAAATTATAGGTTTATTTAAAAAAATTAATTATTGCAATAATTTATTCTAATATGCTTCAATTGTTTAAATTAATTAAAAAATAATAAAATCCCGAAAAAATTTTATCTTTTTAAAAAAATGCTTACAAATGAAAGATAAAATCTATTTGTGAAATAATTTTAATAAAAATAAATAGAATTAAAGTGAAGAATTTTTTTGTATTTTTTTGAATTTTTTTTTTGAATTTTTTTTGGAATTATAAATGTTAATGACTGAGAATAAATATACTAAAACATTTTTTTGATCATTATAAAAATTTAAATAAATTAATCAATTATATATACCTCTCAATAAAAACAAGGGAATATAATGATCAAAAATCCCGCTCACATGTAAATATAATTAAAAGAAGAGGCAGACTATTTTCTTGTTTAATTTTTTTTTATTTTTAAGATCTATGTTCAATTTTTTAAATTAAATTGAAGATAAAATTTTAAACAAGAAAATGTCTATAATTTTACAATTGTTTTTGAAAAGCCAATACCTCAAAAAATATAAAGAATGATCGAGATATCTCGGTCGAGATATCTCTAAATATATCGAAAATTGAAAATAATAATAAACACGTTTTAAATAATTTTTATAATCCCAAAAATTAAAATGAAGAATATTTAAAAAAAATTTTTTTTTTAATTTTTGAAAAAATTAGGGATGTTAGTTTTAAAAATTAGTTAAATCAGAAAAAAATTTGAAATTTTGGGCTGTACTTTAGTACGTGGGTGCAGGCTTTAAATTACAATATGTTATATCATTTGAGAAGAGCTAGTCGAGCTGAGGTCGAAACGCCACCCAAATTAGCTCTAGGAAAAAATTTTTTGAACCGGAGATACAGGCGAGTTGAAAATTGAAAAACCACATAGGGGGGACCAAGCCCTTTTTTTGGGGTGAAAAAAATTCGAAAATGCAATTATAACCTCATTCGAAAGGAGCTCGTCGAGCTGAGTCGAATGACACCTTAAATCAAAACCGAAATCCGAACTTGATTGGACAAAAGGTTTAAAAATGGGAAAGGAAAGTGTTTCTTTTTATTTTAGCATCCTTAACCTATGGCAAATGTTTGAGATTTTTTGCTGCCACGGAGGCCCCCCCAAATACGTCCAGAGGCAAGAGATTTAGGAATAGGTTTATGTTACGAGCCCAGACCCATCGGCCCGTAGACTCCATGCCCCGACACCCCGCGAGGGCGCGTGCCGCAAAAACACCCGCGCGAAGCGCGGGGTTTTGCAAGCAGCAAGCGCCTCGCCGACGAGCCCCGATAGGTTTAGGTTTTTTTGTGTCATAACTTTTGTCGATCTTGTTCCAATTCACGGTGATTTTGGTGTCTTTGACTCAGCTCGGTCGAGCTCTTTCCGAATGGAGGTATTATTTGTATAAAAATTTTTTATTCCCAAAATCGCCCTTTTGGGATCTTGGATTTTTTAGGGGGTCCTATATCTCGGTCCATTCAAGTCGGATTTCGCTTGATTTTGGTGTCATTCGACTCAGCTCGACCTAGGCTGCATTTCGAATGAGGTCATAATTTTGCATTTCGAACATTTTTCACCCCAAAAAGTGCTTGGTCCCCCCTATGGGTTTTTTTTCGATTTTTCAAAATCGCCTGTATCTCGTTCAAAAATTTTCCTAGAAGCTATTTTGGTGGCATTCGACTCCAGCTCGACTAGCTCTTTCAAATGATACTGACATTTGTAATTTAAAGTCCTGTCACCCACGTACTAAAGTGCACCCCGAATTTTTTTTTTAATTTTTGTTATATTTGGTTAAGAATTAGATGAAAAATGTGAAAATTAAATTGATGAAAAATGAAAAAAAAATAAGATGAAAAATTTTCGAAAATAAATTAATAAATCATATCCCTTAGGTCCTTGGGAGGAATATAATTAGAGGTCGAACCAGGACCGGATCCGGTTGTATCCGGGTTTCTTGGATAAAACCGCCGGATTTTCTGGATTTTGTAGATTTTTGATCTCGAAAAAGTCCTATTCGGATAAAAATTTTTTGAAATCCCGGAAACCGGATCCGGAATTTTAGAAATTTTGAACTTGTAATAAAAGGAAAAAATTTTAAAAAATCAATTTAAGTCTTGCTGTTTTTTCAAGTCAATGGGGGAGAGGCAATCATTTTCAAATAAAAAATTTCTCTTCAATAAAACTCACAATTATCCATACTTTAAATTGTTCATAAATCATCATTTTAATGCATTAATTAATTTCTCAACTACTTTACTTTCTCCTTTTTCAAACTTTAAAATATTTTGACAAAATGGACATTTAAAACTATTTAAATGTTTTGTAACTAATTTGATTTGTATTTACCCATTCAATTAAACAAGCTTGATGAAATAATGTCCACATTTATGTTCAAATGCAATTTTGTTGACCATATTTTATTTGCTGCTCCACAGAAACATAATGTTCTTGGCCGTTCATGAATTGGATCTTTATAACCAAAACTATTTTCAATAATATTATTAATAATATATTGACGGTGGCATTTGCCTTAAAATAAATAAATTATTTCAAAGAATTTAAAAGAAATTTATGTCATTTAGAATTAACACGCTGTATTTTTGGGGAACTCCTCGCTAACGGAGCACGGTGGGTCGGAACAGTCAGAGTTGCGGAAAGCGGAGGAGCCGAATCGAACTGGCTCAAAGTCGTAACTCGGAAATCGGAAATCAAATTTTTTCGGGGGAAAAAATCGGAAGGAAAAAAAACGCAGGAATCGAAGGCGGAAATCGGAAATCAAATTTTTTTCGGGAAATCGGAAACTCGGACAAAATTTTTTTTCGGAATTGAAGGAAAAAACGTCGGAATTCGACCCACCTCCTGTCTACGAGTAAAATAATAAACAATTCTAGTTACACATCCCCATCCCCCGCACCCTTCCCATTATCAAATAATTTTTTATTAATTTTATTTAATTTTTTTCTTATCTAAAAATTTAATTAAACAATTACATCAAAATTTTATTTATTTTCTTCTTTAATATATTCATTTCAGAATGTAACTTTTGAAATAAGTTGTAACATAATCAGATACTTTTTAGTATTCTTTGAATCTTAAAACATCTTTAAGTTGTTGCTATGTACGGCTTCAATCCATTTGCAGACATAACTTAATAAGAAGATTCTTCATCCTATAATTTAAGAAAAAAAATTTACCCTATACGCAATAGGGGAATCTGTTTTTTGCCCTATTGTTCTTCCATATTTTTCCTTATTTTGTACATTATGGTCAGACTTTTTTCCTCTGTTTACTCCAATGATTTTACCTGTGGCATAATTCAAATGAAAAAGATTGACAAGTCGGCAGAAGACTGACAGACAAAACACGGACTAATCCGGACAGAACCACCGGACGACACGGATGGACAAAACACGGAATGGACAGAACACGGGATGGACAAAACATTACCCTTTACTTGCGTATAGTGCCAAAATCTTTTTAAAAAAGATAATATAGATAGTTGTTAATAATTTTGGTTCAGTTATGACTTTAAAAAAAATTTTTTTTCGTTTGTGACTTCTAAACATCGTCTTCGAGTATTCCACAACTCAAGCTTTTCTTATAATCTCGCATATAATTCTCCATATTGGTTTCCATAGACTCATCTCCATATTTATAAGACATTTAATAGTCTTCATCGTAAATGCAGCATTTAAATTTTTAAATTAACAATAAAATAAAATACAATAATTAAAAGTTTTAATTTAGTTAAATTTAACATTTTTTTAAATTAATTTTTAAATGATGTAATTAAACTTAAATATTTTAAAGCTTATTTTTATATGAAATTTTTGGGCAATTTTTTAAAAATTTTTGTTTAATTGTCTATCATAGCGCAAGAAGAATTCCTTTCCTTGCGTTTCCCCTTAAGCTCGCCCACACATTTTTAAATTTAATTGGCAGCCCGTTTTTATTTAATGACTCGAGACTTGATTAAATTAATTTTTTAAACTCTCGAAAAAATTTTTATAAAAAATATTAGTTAATTAAAAATATATTTTTTATCTGCTAACAATAACATTTGTAGTCTAAAAAATTTACAATTTATTAATTTAATTGTAAATTAATTTTAAAAATTCTTCTAAAAATTTAAAGTTTTATTCTCGAAAAAATACTAAGTTAAATCATTATGCAAAAAAAAATAATTTCATTTAAAAACAAACCTCAAGAAATAATATAGAAATTATTCATTATCCTGGCAAATAATTTTTTAATTAATTCTTTAAATCAAATAAGTCTCGAGAACTTTGATTATAAAATTAAAAAAATTCCGGCGAATTAAATTTTTCGAGAAAAATTTTTTCTCCTTGCTACTACTTCCGTCCGCAAAAATTTTTCCTCCTCGCTACTACCATCTTGCTACTACTTCGGCAAAAATTTTCTTCTCCTCGCTACTACCTCCTTGCTATCTACTATCCGGGCGGCCTTCCATTGTTTTATTTATTTATTGATTTTTTATTTTAATAATTTTACTCCACTCTTTAAGCTTTTAATTATTTCTATTAATGCCCTTTAATTTGTTATTTATTTTTTTTGCCAAAAATTATTAATTATTTATTTTCCGATTTTTTTTCGACAATTTTAAATCTCCTCATATTTAATCGAGTTTCGATATCTGCGGATTTTTTTTCCTCATTTTGGGTTTTTTGATAGGGCGATGATGATTATTTTAAAAATGCGGATTTGCGGATTTTTGTGGTCTTTTGAGATTATGAGGATGTTTTGTATTTTCGTGTGGTTTTTAGCATAAATTCATTATTTTTCAGCTAAACCCTGATTACGAGGCAACCTAATACACTCGTCAATTATAACTTATTTTAATTTTATTATATCTTTAAAGCAAATATCTTTAAAGGCATTATCAAATATCTTTAAAGTATTCATAAATATCTTTAAAGGCATTTATCTATAAATCGCTAAAAAAAAATTTTTGTGGATACCTAAGGACTTTATCAAAACCGGTTTTTATCTGCACTGAGCTGGCTATATTAAGTTAATAATCTTTAAGCACTCCTTTTAATAATAAGATATACAACAAAATGTAAAATTAAAATTCATGCAAATGGGGGGGGGGGAAAAAAAAAAAAAAACAATAGTTAATTATATTAAAATTAATTTATTAACTTTACATAAGTCATATCATCATAAACACTTAATTTCTTTTAAAAAATTACTTCCTGGACAAGTCATAAATGTAATGCGGCGATCTTAAATGTAATAAAAAAAATTAAAATAAAACATTTAATTATTTTTCCTACTAAAAGAACGATCCAGTCTCCAATTTGGTTATAACCGTCACATAAATGTAGGGATAGAACAATCGAATGATTCCTGTGGACATCCTGGCATGATTTGTAATTGGAACAGTTACACACATAAAAAGATGTATTTAATTTAGTAAGAGTGGCGGGCATAGAGGGGACAGCAGATGGCATTCGGTGGAATAGGTGGACGCTCCCAAGTAGTTGGGGTGATGCTTTTGGAATATTCTTCTGCGCCTGGCCAGGCAAGAGTACTCATTGTTGTCATTCCATAATAAAGTTGTTGCCGGGGGGGGGGGGGGCAGGAATATGATGTGGATGTCGGAATGAGGTATTATAAGAGGGAAACCGCGGTATAATAATTAGTTTATAACGTCTATGCATGGATTAATGTTCAGCGGGATTATAAGTGATGGGCGCTTGATTGAATGAATAACTATCACTGGTCCCTTTCAGTTGTAGCTTCCCTTTCCTTTTATGCACTAAGCTTTCCGCATTTGCGTGGGCTGCTGGAATTAAATTTTTAATTTATCTGTACTCTGCTCAACACCTACATTTTTAAAAATAATACGTTTTTCGTTGTATTGTAAATTTTTCACATTTATCTTATACATATTCTGTCACTATTCTCCAAGGTTTCCCAGGTCGGCATGACTCAACCCAAGGTGCTTTTGGATTGAATATTCAGTAGAAGCAGCTCCGACATTATTGTGCTATAATTACAATAATTTAAGATTATTAGGCTGTAGTTTAGTATACCGGAGTTTTAGTCCGAACAAGACCATCCATTGATTCGTCTCGGCGAGCTGAAATCGAACGGTATCACTTCCTTTTTTGGAGATGCCTGTGGACCGAGATATACGCCCCCGAAAATCGAAAAAACCATAGGGGGAGTAACCAACAATTTTGGGGTGAAAAGTCGATTTATCTCATGCCACAGGCATCTCCGTAAAAAAGAGCGTACCGTTCGACTCAGTCGCGAGATGAATCGAATGGTATGGGTTTTGTGTCGAAACTAAGACTCCGGTATACTAAACTATATCCGAAAATTATTTAAATAAACTAAAACAAACATCACTAGTATCAACACCGCAAGCTCCTCCATCACCTGTTTTATAATGTGTTAATATTCCATTATTAAATTGATAATTTAATATCCAATCAAAATCACTTTGTTGGTCAAACATTTAATACAAGTGTCTTTTGTTGTTAAAAGTTGTTTAACAACCAACTCATTTCCTCCAAATTTATCAATTCCAACAAAATGACCGACAACATTTTCAATAGGCGTGGAATCTTGCCCTCTCAAAGGTTTCAAATAATCGAGCCAGGCTTGAGATGAAAGAGGTAAAATTGAAAAGGTGCCTGTAGACGATATTGAAAGGGTAAAAATGAAAAGGAATGCAAGCATTTTTAATATTTTTTAATAAAAATGAAAATTAATTTTATGTTGTTATCGCTGTAATTTTCAGCTCTTAAATAATAATTTGACAAGTTGAACTTTTTATAAACTTTTTTTTTATTTTAATTTAAAGCTTTTTATGTTTATATAGCTTTAAATGGGTACACCCCAACCTACCGCGAGCCCAACCTACCTCCGAGGCTATAACTTCGTTCAAAATTGTCGAATCTGAGACAACTTAGTATGGTGGATTCAGCTCGTCGAGGCGTATCGAACCATATCAAGGCGTCCCGGATTTGACAATTCTAAAGAAGTTATAGCCTCGGCGCTAGGTTGGGCTGCTGTAGGTTGGCCTGCTTCCGCTTTAATATATATTAACTCAAAATTTAAAATATACTTTTTAAAAAAGTCTCAAAAAAGGTTACGTGGATTTAATTGATACTAGTCTACAAACAATTGAATAAATATATAAAACTTTTTGATAAAAAAAGTTTTAGTCTGTGAATAAAATCCAAATCACATTTTAGTCTCAACCGGATGCATATATTTTTATTTACTCAAAGTGCAAGGATAAATCAAATTTACCAAAATTTAAGATGAACTTTTTTCTTTTTTATGATTATTTATCGTTATTCGACCCTATAAGTTGACCGAATTGAACATAACGGTCTACTAATGTTTCTCAGAATTTAAATCGAGTTTAGTTCGTATTAGTGATGTTCGAGGCTTTCGGTCTCGACTCTCGGTTTGGTCTCGGTCTCGGGGTTGATTCTCGGTCTCGGTCTCGACTCTCGGCTTTTTTGACTCTCGAACATCACTAGTTCGTATTTATTTTAATTGATCAATAGAAAATATTGGTGGTGTATGTTTCCTTTTTTACTTTTTTTTTAATTTTAATTTTTTTTAATTTTAGAAATATTATTTTTTTATTTTTTGCTTAATAAAAAATATCCACGTAAATTAAAATAATTTATTTAAAACAAAAAATATAAAAACCTTTTGCTTCAAAAAGCTTTAAAAAATGCGAAAATAAGTTGCATGAACCTGTTATACACCTCCATAAAAATATTTTAAAATTGATAAAAAAGAATTTTTTAAAATAAAAGTCAGGTAATTCTAACAAATTGAAAAAATAAATACTAAACAAATTTTTAAATAATTTTTATAACTAAAAAAATAAAATGAAGAATTTCTAGTTCTGGAACTAGAACTAATTAGTTCCGGAACATGAACTTTGACATCACCGCAGTCAATATCCTTTAGGTTTTGGGAGGATTATAATTAGAGATCGACCCAGGGCCGGATCCGGTTGTATCCGGTTTTTTGATAAACCAGGCTTTTGTAGATTTTGATGCGGAAAGTCCTATCCGG
Organism: Meloidogyne arenaria; assembly: GCA_036172955.1. Taxonomy (NCBI): domain Eukaryota; kingdom Metazoa; phylum Nematoda; class Chromadorea; order Rhabditida; family Meloidogynidae; genus Meloidogyne; species Meloidogyne arenaria. The sequence continues at coordinate 43,528 of JARQAB010000244.1, forward strand.
ATAAAATTTTTATTTAAATCAGGAAACGGATACTGAATTTGGAAAATCTTGAACTTATAATAAAAAGAAAAAAAATTTAAAAAAATTTAAACAATCATTTCAAATA